>ML863163.1:9419-23139 GCA_009831015.1 Picea engelmannii
TATATATTAGTATGCAGTAAGGAAATGACTACACAGTTAACCAGACCCTGGAAACGAATGCAACGCCTGCAAATCAAGCGACAGACAACAAGGAATCTACATGCTGGCACATCGAGAAACCGACAATGCATGCATAAATCAATAAGGAATGACAACCCATCGGACACAGCATGACCACGCCAGCAAGCTAAGAAAAACATCCCCCACATTGTCTTTCAAAAATAAAAGGTGGAAACACAGTCAACACAACAGAATCAAACGTTGTCTATCCCCTAACACCTACTGCCATTCACCTACAAATCGTTGTCATCCACATGTAACGTTGTCCTTCATAACTGAAATTTAAGGGCATCGTTGATTAACCAATAATTCTGGTACCTATTGAATACATTAGGTGGCTGTCAAAACTTTATCTAAAGAAGTCCGTGTCCACATAAAATCGTTGTTTAAACATGCATTAAGTGGTTGTTCTAATAATTAATTGACATGACGTTTATTAAAATAGGTTAATGTTGTCTACTAAAGGCATGATGTCGCTGTCATTTAATACCTGATAGCCATGGAATACATCCTAATTATAACCGTTGTCAATATACATGCTAGTCCATCCTTATTTCTAAAAATGAAAATCGTTGTAATATGCATCTTTCAACTCCACAAATGCAATGTAACCATTACGCAGAGGACGCAACTAATGCACATCCATAACTTGCAATCAATACACAGTCTCAGATGCAACCCAAGCCCAGTTTCCATATATGTATGAAATCACTGGCATAAATGTTCAAATGATGCCATTAAACGCATATCTCGCCACAGTAAATAAAAAAAAATGGGATTCGCTACCAATACAATTCAGTCAAATCAAGGTTGGCATTCACTGCCAGTCGTAGCGTAAACTCGTTGTTTTTATTAAGTATAAAAATGCAATCAATCTGAGATGGAATTTGTTGCCAGTAAAGGTGTGCTTTGTTGTGTGAAATGCCCAAAATTTCATGAGGTGAGTGTGGTGTACAGGCTATGTGCAGGGCTAAGAAATCGCAGTGTGAAATCAGTTGATAGAGCCACTTGAAAGATCCAAGCCAAGGCTCAGTACTACACACTTTAGAAGTGAATTTAAAATGCTAAGAAGGTGGATCTAGGCCTAGCAATTTCACGGTGTTTAGAGAATAAGATAAAAAAAAAAAAAAATTAAGCCAGACATATGTAGATTCGCTTGTAAGAGGGACGAGACTATACCTCTCTGTTGTAAATTATCACCCAACCAAAATGCTGGGAAATACCCAAAAACTAAAAATGAAGACAAATTGTTATCAATGCAGATGGACGAAGGATATCAACCAATAGATGCTTAACCAACCATTTAACTGATGTGAATTACAGATCAACAAATAAAATCCGTCTTTTAACATTTAAAAATGAATCGTTGTCTCAAACAAAATGGTAATCATTCGCAAAGACAATGCAAGATGAATCATTCATCATTAAACAGTCAAGGCAGAGAAAAATTTCTAGGAAGGACACAGGGATTGGCATATGGAAATGTAGAGATCAATGGTCAATCTATCAAAGACAATCAATCAAGAGCAGTGATACTCATGCACAACAAGGCACAAAGACAAATCATTCAGTCAGGAACAATCGACACATAGATAAGAAAGGGGTATACTCTAGGAAAAACTATCCTTCGTTGATCATCCACACACAGAAAAATAGGGCTTTAGGATTTATATGTCTATTAACACTGAAGTGACGACCATCGATCTGACTCTTGGCCAACTGCTCAGGCATGGAATGATGATCTAGGGATGAGGACGAAGTAAGGCACAACTCTTTGCAGCAAACCAATAAAACCAATAGGACAGTCACAACACTTAGGGATCGAAAGCCAAGGGAATCAAGTCAAGTAGCGATTTTAAGGCTATGGGGAATTTAAGTTCTCGATTAAAATGCTAAGTCAAACACTTTCTTTACACAATTAAAAGTACAGAAATGAAAACGCAATAACAATATTTATCTACCTTTCAAAATAATGCAAGCGTACGGTAGCCCAAGGTGACATCTCCGAGTCAATATTCTGCACGCTCCGTGCAGCTCCCGCTTTTCGACAGTTGAGACTTCACTGGTACCTCCTAACCAATGCTAGGGGTACTCTTCCTCCCCCTTAGCCCCCCGAGCCACAAAGGGGCCATGCACACTAAACTAGAGAACAACTAGCTCCCAGCTTGCCTCGTAAGGCCAAGCTACCACTCCTCACCGAGCTGGGTATCCCAACTCCCACAAGCTAAGTCAGTCAAGTCTAAAATTATATAGCGTAACGTTATGCATAACAGAGCAGATCCATCCTCCTCCTCCTCCCTCCTTTATATAGAGTTTCTAAGTCATTTCCTTCCTAATTTCCCATTTAATTTAATGTTCAATAATTTAATTCAGAAAAATCCTCCCCGTACATGTGTCACCCATCCCTTTAATTGCACTATAATTTAATTTTTATTAATGAATTATTTCCTCCTATTTCCCTCACCCACCTAAAATCATTCCTAGAATCGCTCCTAGGTGTCCCCATATTCCCTTATACATTTTAATCACTTACCCCCTTACTAATTTACTAGTTGAGTTCAATTTAGAAAGTTCTTAAGGGAAAGATTCCTTGCTAAGTTAGTCATTCTTATTTGTCCTTAAGTTTCCCTTTCTCTTTATGTTTCCCCCCTTTTCCCTTAGTTTATTAATTCTTATAAAGTTTCCCTCTTTCCCTTTTTATCTAAAACTCAAATTAGCAAGTGTAGAATTTACCCTTTTTCCCCTTTTTCTTTTTAGTTAAAATTTTAATTAGCATATGTAGAAAAACAATCAATTCCCTTTTAAAATTTTAAATCCCCCAATAAATTGATTTTAATAATTTAATCGAGTTTCTTACCCTCTTTTCGTCACATGTTTAATGATGATTATTATTATTTTTATTATTTTTTTACCACAAGTATTACTTTAGACCTAGATTTTAATTTCCGAGGCTGGGCGACATTTTATTAGGGAAATTGTTTTTAAATCTTTCTTATCACTTTATTCATTATAAGGCCATCTAGGTTTATTCACTTATTAGTTAACAATGTGACGTGCCCTTTAGGACACACTAGGTGCTCCAAGGGTGCCACTCGCCTCATTTGGTTTCCCTTGCACGACGTGCCCTTCAGGATGTAGTACGTGCTCCAAGTTTGCCACTCGCCTCTTTCCATTATTCTTGCGTGATTTTCCCTTCAGGGCGCACTAAGGGTGCCACTCCCCTCTTTCCGTTTTTCTTGCACGACGTGCCCTTCAAGTTGCACTATATGCTCCAAGGGTGCCACTCACCTCTTGACTGACTTGGTAGACATAAAAAACCCCTAGAGTCAATACTCTGTCAGGTGATCTTGTGGGAGACTAAGGGCCTCTAAGGAATAAGGCCCCTGCCTTATTGCATGCCCCTTATAATCGTCGTGAGTGAATGTCGTAGTCTGCCCTCATGACATCGTGGGTCTTCTATAACTAGGTAATCATTAACCTACAGTTTAAGCAACAACATGAGTGCTAGTAGGCTATGGCAGGGCTGTTGTCCACACCTCTCCCTCATCATCTCTGGTAGTCGTGTGTGACCCCTCTACTCCATATGTGAGTCTGTTCAGAAAGATATCATCAGCCTACATCATCAACGAATCATGTCATAAATAAGATCCATAATCATATCATCTAATCAGATGCAGATATGTCATATATACAAAAATCAAACCCCAATAGTCCACTCCCTGACTCGATACAGAGTCCAAGGGTTTCATTGATGCCTCTACATCCTCAAGGTCCAAAATCCTACACACTCAGGAGAACCGAGTCAATAGCACCTATCTATATCAAAACAACAAAATAACATGTCATCATATCCATAATGCATCATAATCATAATCGAATGTCCAATAGTATAATAAGTTGGATCACTTGCAAGCAAGTGTCCTCAAAGAGTAAGTTCACTCAATGCGGGAAAGAGAAAGATGTTAGATGCACCCCCTCTTGGTCTAAACTTTTTCCTGAAGTTTCAAAGTATATAAGTGCCAAAATAATGTGTATCACAGTATCATAAGTCTATCTATCCAACAAAAATGGAAACTGTTGGCACATATCATATGCATTCTCCGAGGTCGTCGAGTGCAGACAATAGTTGTCCCACTAGACCTTGAAATCATCTAATGTTTGACGCCATAGCTATCGAATGCAAGGATCCCATATGTGGATCGGCTCAGCCATGAGCACACCCTCATCCGACACCTGGAAGGTGCTCAAATCAAACATGTGTAGGATCACTAATCATAATGTCTCAAACAGAGACGTGAAAGACCTCGTGCATACGTCTCAAGAATTAGGCAAGTCTAGTCATTAGGCCATGGGCCTCTCTTTTCCACAATTTCGTAAGATCCCATGAAGCTAGGAGATAGCTTAGACCTTTTTCAAATTTCATCGAACTCTTATGCGGTTTCAACCGCAAAAATACTCGATCGCCACATCGTAACTATGTCGACACGACGTGCATTGACATAACTCTTATGTCGATCCTGCGCTTCATTGATCCTTTGTCTTATTGTTTGTGTTTGATTTTCCATTTCTTGGATCACTTCTGGTCCCACCAGGACCCTATCCTCAAGCTCATCCCAACTCAAAGGCATCCGACATGGTCACCCATAAAGGAACTCAAAAGGTGCCATATTAATGGTGCTTTGGTAACTTTTGTTATATGTGAATTATACCAATGGAAAGAATTCTTCCCAATGCTTATGTTGCTCCATCATGTACATGCGCAACATGTCTTCCAAGATTTTGTTCATTCGTTCAGTCCACCTGTCAGTCTCTAGGTGATACACAGTACTAAAGTTAAGTTGGGTCCCCAAGGCCTCTTGGAAACTAGTCCAAAATCATCTGATAAACACTGATCCTCGATCGAACATAATCCTATTAGGCCACCATGCAGCCTCACAATCTCACCAATGAAAACTATAGCTACGTCAGGTGCCTAATACTTCATATGCACAAGAATAAAATGAACACTCTTTGTCAGAGTGTTGACTACAACTAAAATCAAGTCCTGTATCCTTGTCATTAGTGGAAATCCAATGATGAAATCCATCGAAATAACCTCCCATTTCGATTCTGGAATAGCGTGTGGTTGTAGTAATTATGCTAGATGTCTATGTTCATCCTTTACCTGTTGACATTCTAGACATCTAGCCACATATTTGACTATGTCTGCCTTCATTCTCTTCTAGAAGAATAAGGGTTTAAGGTCCGCCCTCATCTTCGTGACTCCCGGGTGAGCCATGTATACTGCTGTGTGAGCCTCATTTAGGATCCAAATCCTCAACTCTTTGTTTAGTGGTACGTAAATATGATTTTTAAACCTCAATAGTCCATTGTCGTCCAACATAAATCCTTCAAATCTTGGTACCATCATTGTGTTTAGTCCGATAAAATCCTTGATCTTGTTGTACCAGTCATCGTCGCACTGTAAAGTTAGAATCTTTTCACGTAGATTCGTCTGAAGAGGTAACACTGAAAAGATGTGTGGTCTATGACCCAATGCATCTACCACGTAGTTCACTATTCCTTTTAAGTAATCTTAAAGTCATATTCGCCAAGTAGTTCCGACCAATGCCATTGTCACTCATTTAGGTCACTTGCATAAAGATGTGTTGTAGTCCACGGTGGTCCATTTTTAGTTCCAATTTTCGTCCAACAAGGTAGTGTCTCAAAACTCTCAAGGCATAAATAATGGCTAACAATTTCAGATCATGCATCACATAGTTCTCCTCATGCCTTCTCAATTTCCTTGATATGTAAGCAATCACTCTATCGTCATTGCATACCAAGAAGTTCACATCCATGTTAGGGACCTTTAGTATCGGTGTTGTTGTCAACAACTCCTTGAGCCTCCGAAATGCCTCCACACATTTCTCGGTCCAAACCAATTTCTTGTTCTTATTCTGCAATTCTGTGTTTAGATTTGCTATCTTCGAAAATCCCTTGATGAATCGTCAATATTATTTTGCTAAACCCATGAAGATATGCACTTCTGGGAAATTCATCGATGTAGGCCATTCCATAATAGCCTCGAACTTTTGTGGATCCATGATGATACCTTCGCCGGATATTACATGCCCTAAGTAGTAAATCCTCGATTGATAAAACGAGCATTTGGACCACTTCTCACACATTTTATGCTCTCACAGAAACTGTAGTAACAAGTGCAGGTTCTCATCATGCTCCTCCATCGTCCAAGAGTAAATCAAAATATAGTCAATGAATACTTGGACGAACTTATCCAAGTACTCGCAGAACACCCCATTCATCAAACTCATAAATACCCTTGGGACGTTTGTTAGTCCAAATGGAAAAACAATAAACTCATAATGAACAAACCTCGTCTTAAAGGCAGTCTTAAGGACGCCGTCCTCCTTGATCTGTAATTGGTGATACCCTGATCGCAAATCGATCTTGGAAAACACCATCGCACCCTTCATCTGATCAAATAGATTATCAATCCTTGGCAATGGATATTGATTCTTGATCGTTGCCTTGTTCAATTGATGGTAGTTAATGCAAAGTCTCCATGACCCATCCTTATTTCGTATGAAAATAATAAGCACGCCCCACAGTGACACACTTAGACGTATAAGTCCTAGGTCCAACAACACCTTCAGTTGCATTCTCAACTCCTGTAACTCCGGGGTCGACATCCAATAAGACGTTCTAGCTATCGTTTCAGTCCCTGATTTCAGGTCTAAGGTAAACTCCAAATTCCTCTCTTGCAGCATCCCAGGTAACTCCTTCGAGAAGACATCCACAAGCTTTCTCACTGCAGGAAGGTGCTCTAGACCTTCCGCTACTCCCTTCTCATTCAACGCAAGGATTACATAAATCTTACATCCCTTGCGCATGCTTTTCCATAACTGTAAGGAAGAGATAAACCTCAGGTAAAATCCCTGGTTCCAACCTACAATTAGGTGTCTCTATCCCTCATCATCAACCAAGCTCAACCATTTTCTCTTATAGTTGAGTATTGTCTCATGCGATTCCAACTAGTCCATACCGATCATGACGTCATAAGATCCTAATATCGTGACGTACAGGTTGGCCCTGGTGACAACTCTCCCACGTTAAGCGTACAACCCATAACCTTTCCTCCAACCTTTTGTTTGGCTCTTGAAGCCATCTCTACAAAGATAAACTCATCTTGTTTGATTGCCTTTACCTTAATCCTTTTTAGTGTTGCACCAGAGATGAATCTTTCAATAGCACCGGGATCTATCAAATACTAAGGGTATGGTTAGTGACGGTACTTGACATCTCCAGCACAGTCGATTGGTGCTCTACCTGGCGGGTATTTACCGCTGCATGAATCCGATGGGCCTTGCCCAAAAATCCCATGGTAGTGGGTCCGACTGATCCAGATGCTTTGGCCCCTTCCTATGGGTAGTAATACTGGTATTGTGGCTCCCCACAATCCAACACACTTTCTTCACTCCAGTATTCTTGGTACCCGAAGTAGAAGCTGAATTCTAATAATAGGGCCCAACTCGAACTTCTTGACCTTATGTTTCTGGTTAAATTGGTGCGGAGCATATCGAAGCAACTCCAAAATGGGCCTCATAATCAAGTACCGTGTGGCTGCCTTGTCGCAAGGTGTCAAACTCGTTGAGTTGATGCTCAATGAATTCCTCAGAAATATACCTCTCCTGGAACTGTTCCTCGAATAGTTCCCATGACACATTGTCTACGGACATGTTTGAATGTGGCAGGAGCATCTTCTACCATAGAAGAGTGCTCCCCTTCAGTTGAAAGACCACCATGGGGACCTTCATGATGGAGGTCATAATCGCGAAGCGTGAAGCACAACGCCTTGCTCCACAATTGTGCCTCGAGGCACCTTCATCCATGATACTCGTGGACTCTAGATCTTAACTCTCTTGAGTTCTCGATGGATGGTAATGGTACTAGCTAGGGCGTGCTGTGGAACCTTAGGGGTATAGGTGCCCTGGCCTCATCTCACTACCGATGGTGAATCAAGGCCTCTAACAATCTCTGAAAGGACCTTGTTAGACCATCATCATCCCTTACAATAATCGAATCCATCCCAAGGACTTCTTCTTCCGCTTGGGATGAGACTCCTAAGGCGCGGGTACCTCTAGAGGTGTTGAACCTCCTTCCATGGCACCACGCCACAAACCTCTGTGGAATCCTCTAACTGATATCACCGCATGGATGCACTAAGGTTTTAATTAACTCAAAGGTTAACATCCAAGAGTTTACTGCAGTGGAAAGCCTGGTGATCCACAGTCATAGGGTTGAACCCGCTCTGATACCATATGTAACAACCCCAATTGTTACGACCAAGAGTGAAGCCAATTTTTTTTTTTTTTTTGGTAGGCAGTAAGGCATTGACTACATAGTTAACCACACCCTAGTGACGAACATGGCGCCTACATATTAGGCGATAGACAACAATGATTCTACACGCTGGCACATCGAGCAACTGGCGATGCATGCGTAAATCAAGAAGGAATGATAACCCATCTGACACAGCATGACCATGCCAACAAGCTAAGAACAACATCCCCCATCCCGACACAACAGCCTCAACGACCAATCACTAGAACCTCTATGATACACAACCAAATGTGTGAAGGCGTTACCACCCCATCACTAATAACAAGTACAATGAAAATCACCCACAATGGGTAGCACAGATTGCGACCAAGTTATCATTCGCCTATATCCAAATGGGTGTGCATTGATTCCCCCACATGGAATCATGTCGTCGCTAGGTGATAGGAGTGACAACAACCGTGGCACGACAACATAACTGGACCCTCACCCCTAGCTAAATTCAATGCACTAGGAGATCAAAGTACTGTCTAAAAACCTGACAACTAACACTATCACCCAATCGACAAGTCAACAAGACGACAGTGACATTCATACAACCTAAAATTTCCTTGCGCAACAAAAACATTTGATACACATTAAAATAATTTTTATCAATAGTTAGCTCACTATAACTATCCTCCATTTCCGTTATTGGGTAGGTATCTTCCTAAGGAGGAAATTCGCTCGTTTAACTGAATCCAAAAGGAACATTTCTTTTAAGAAATAAAAACATATCTTTTAAATCTGAAAACTCTATCCTTTAAACTGTTGGGTATTTTTTATATTTTTTGCACGAGTAGTAGTGTTTGAGCATCTATGTCGGGAGCACAGGGGGGTGGAGCCCCCTGCATGGGAGTTTGGGGGCAGCGCCCCCAAATTTTTTTTTCACACTGGGACCACATTATATTTAGGTGGTTTTTCGGCACATGGTTTCTTTGCTGATGGTTTTTTATTTCCGGTTAAGGAATTAGGTTTTTTGACTAATTCAGGTCATTGTGTTAGGGTTTTGGATGTCGCTGGCTCCTATATGTATTTTGTATTTTAAACATTGTAACACAATGAATGAATATAGAATATGTTGGTTTTCCTGGTTTGGGTTTCCAGGGGAAAAATCTCTATGTAATGTTTGTATTTTCCATTGTATCTTTTCTGTTCTTTTATGAATATCTGTTTGCAGTAGATATTATACAAGGTTAGAATTTACATTTGGTATCAGATCTTTGTTGGCTTCAAGGGGATGCCTTTGTGGTCAAGGGTTTGGCTTGGGACTGTGATAAGCCTTGTTACAGTGGGAGATCTGTGGTACTGTTTTTCAAGTGAAAACAAATGGAAAGAAATTCAAATATGGAGATCGAGAAGTTTAGTGGGAAAAGATTTGAGCTATGGAAGCTCAAGATGGAAGATCTTTTGGTGGACAAAGATTAGTGGATCACGGTAGATCCAGGTACTGCACCTACAATAACTTTTGTAGATGAGTGGAAAAAGATGGATCGGAAGGTAAAGAGCACAATCCGACTGTGTCTCTCTGATTCAGTATTACTAAATGTGTCAAAGGATGATAGAGACAAGGATTTATGAAAAAAGTTGGGGAAGTTGTATCAGTATAAGTCCCTGGTAAATAAACTATTCCTGAGAAAGAAGTTGTATAAATTGAGGATGAGAGATGGAGACTCAGTGGTAGAGCATTTGAACGCCTTCAATACTGTGGTAAGTCAGTTAGTATCTGTTGAGATTAAAATTTCAAATGAAGATAAATGTATCAGTTTGTTGTGTTCTTTACCAGACTCGTGGGATAGTCTGGTTGTGGCCATAGGTAGTAATACAACTTCTTTGAAGTTTGAAGAAGTGGTCTCATCCTTGTTGTCATAGGATATGAGATGAAAGAATATGGAAGGGCATAGCACAGACACATTATTTGCAAGAGGACATTCCCAGAAAAGAAATAGATCTAATTTCTCAAGTGGGAGATCTAAGTCTAAGGGTAGATCTAAATCTCCTGGAAAGTTTGGAAGGGTATGTTGGAGGTGTGGAAAAGAAGGGCATTACAAGAAGTAGTGTAGATCCAAAGTTGAGAAAAAGAAGGGATCTAAAGAATCTTCTTCTACAAAAGAAAATATCTCCAAGGAAGGAGGGGATGTGTACTTGGCCTCTTCAAGAACACATGCAGATCATGTGGCATGGTTGATTGACTCTGGTGCATCCTTTCATATGACTCCCCACAGGGAGTGGTTCCGCGAATATGAAAAGTATGATGGAGGTAATGTTTTCTTAGGTAATGATTCGACAACCAGAATAATAGGAAGAGGAAGGGTCAAGTTGAGACTCATAGATGGAAGGATTAGAACACTGCTCGGTGTTCTACACATCCCAGGTATGACCAGAAATTTGATTTTTGTAAGCAAAATGGAAGATGCAAGGATAAAAACAATTTTTGAAAAGGGAACTTGCAAGATGGTTCGAGGAGCAATGGTGTCGATGAAGGGAGTTCGGTTTGGAACTCTGTATAAGCTGTTATGAAGCACTATTAGTGATGGGTGTAATAGCTCCATTGTTCCTGATATTGAAGTTGAAGAAGAAAGAACTCCTACAGTCTCTGGAGAAAAGGTTATGTTGTGGCATCAAAGACTGGGGTTTATCGGAGAGAAGGGTCTTCGACTACTACACAATAAAGGTATGGTTGAAGGTATGTCTAACTTCTCTGTGGATTTTGATTTTTGTGAACATTTTCTATATGGGAAGCATAATCGGGTAAGATTCCCCTATGGTGCAACGAGGGCAGAAAGAATTTTACAGCTAGTTGACAGTGATGTTTTTGGACCTATGTCGGTCCGATCATTGGGAAAATCTATGTACTATGTTTCATTTATAGATGATTTCTCAAGGAAATCTTGGATATATTTCCTCAGGAAAAAATCTAAAGTCTTTGACAGGCTTAAAGAGGTTAAGGTTCTTGTTGAGAATCAAATAGATAAACAAATTAAGGCACTGAGGACAGATAATGGCGGAGAGTTTTGTGGGAATGAATTTGAAGAATTATGTAAGAAGTGTAGTATAGCAAGGCAGAAGACTACTCCATATACACCTCAACATAATGGAGTTGTAGAAAGGATGAACAAGATGCTGATGGAAAAAGCAAGGTGCATGCTCAGTGGTGCCGGGAAAGGGCAAGAATTATGGGTAGATGCAGTGGGTACTGCATGTTATCTGGTCAACAGATGACCCTCATCAACGTTGGGTGACAAGAATCCACAAGAGGTATGGACTGGTAAGGAACCTTCTCTCACACATCTTAAGGTATTTGGCTATGATGCATATGTTCACGTTCCAAAGGAAAACATGAGTAAGCTAGATAAGAATGCTGAAAAATGTATCTTTATTGGATATAAAGATGGTCTCAAAGGTTATAAGCTTTGGAACCCAGAAAATAAGAAGGTAGTGTATAACCGAGATGTGGTATTTAGAGAAATGAAGGATGTTGTTAAACAGGAAGTCCTACCAAGTAAGGAAGAACCAGAGAAGATAATGTTTGATTTAAAGGATGATGAAGTAGACTCTATAGAAGAACATGAATCAGAAGAAGAAGATCCTCATACTCCAGTATTGAGGAGAACAAATCGAGAAAGAAGGCTACGGGAAAGGTATAGTCCATCTAATTTTCGTTCAAATTTTTCTTTGTCTATTAGTGATGATGATCCTAGAACTGTCAGGGAGGCAGTGGATTTAGAGAATGGAAATCTCTGGAAAAGGGCCATGGAAGAAGAAATGACATCTTTGGATAAGAATGAGGCCTGGGATCTAGTGGAGTTGCCAATTGGAAGAAATCCAATTGATAGCAAATGGGTATTTAAAAAGAATCTGAATGCAGAAGGAAAAGTCGAGAAATACAAAGCTCGATTAGTAGCAAAGGGTTATTCCTAGGTTGAGGGAATTGATTTTGGTGAAACTTTTTCTCCTGTTGCCAAGCTAACCTATATACGATTTTTGTTATCTGTTGATGCTGCATTTGATTTTGAAATAGAACAGATGGATGTGAAAACAACATTCCAGCACGGGGATTTGGAAGAAGAAATATTTATGAAGCAACCAGAAGGTTATGTTGTGAAAGGAAAGAAGGAGCTCATATGCAAGCTGAAAAAGTCCCTGTATGGTTTAAAACAATCACCAAGGATGTGGTATCAAAAATTTGATACTTAAATGCTAGGACTTGGCTTCACAAGAAGAAAAGAGGATCACTGTGTGTATTCTAAATTAATTGGTGATCATTTGATTTATTTGGTCTTGTATGTGGATGACATGTTGCTGGTAGGAAACAACAAGGAGATTATCCAAGATGTAAAAACTTAGTTGTCCTCTAAATTCGACATGAAGGATCTTGGTGCTTCAAATTTCATTTTGGGCATGGAAATTAAAAGAGATTGAAAAAGGAGGAAACTCTGGTTAAATCAAAGAAAATATGTCGAGACAATATTGTAAAGGTTTAATATGAAAGAATGTAAACCGATCAAGGTTCATATTCCTGTTGGTGTAAAGTTATTTGCGGATCAGTGTCCCAAGACACATGAAGAAGAGGAGGACATGTCTCATGATCCATATGCGAGTGTAGTTGGTAGTTTGATGTATGCGATGGTTTGTACTAGACCAGACATTGCACATGTCGTGGGAGTTTTGAGTAGGTATATGTCAAAACCAGGTGGCTGCCATTTATCACACATTGTCTTTCAAAAATAAAAGGTGGAAACTCAGTCAACACAATAGAATCAAACGTTGTATATCTCCTAATACCTACTCCCATTCACCTACAAATCGTTGTCATCCATATGCAGCGTTGTCCTTCATAATCGAAATTTAAGGGCATCACTGATTAACAAATAATTCCGCTGCCTATTGAATACATTAGGTAGCTGTCAAAACTCTATCTAAAGAAGTCTATGTTCACATAAAATCGTTGTTTAAACATGCATTAAGTGGTTGTTCTAATAATTAATTGACATGAGGTTTATCAAAATAGGTTAACGCTATCTACTAAACGTATGATGTCGCTACAATTTAATACCCTATAGACATGGCATATATCCTAATTATAACCGCTGTCAATATACACGTCAGTCCATCCTTATTTCTAAAAAGGGAAATCGATGTAATATGCAGCTTTCAACTCCACAAATGCAACACAACCATTACGCAGAGGACGCAACTAATGCACATCCATAACTTGCAATTAATACACAGTCTCAGACGCAGCCCAAGCCCAGTCGCCAGATCTGTATGAAATCACTGG
>WSFP011419866.1:0-23139 GCA_009831015.1 Picea engelmannii
GAGTGGTGCTGGAAGTTAATGAGAGGGGGGATTTTTTTTTACAAAACTACGAGGGATATAGTGGAAAGAACATATAGACATGCTTTCCACTTAAAATACAAAAATCAATCCAATGACTCCAAGAATCAGGTTATATATAAACCACAAGAAGCATTTCCAAAGTAATGGTTGATGAGACCCATGAGACTTGCAATAGAAAAAACTTACAATAATTAAAAAGATTAATTTAAACATTATTATTACTAAACATGTTTTTCTAGAATGTCCCTAAAATTACAATTTTTTTTTGTTTGCTATCTTTACTTTCATGTTGATTTAAAAACTTTTTTATTATGATTTTCATTTTTCCAGGAAGATTATTCAAATTCCAAGGGATAAATGAGGGGAAAACCAATACATGTCGGTAGGGATGTCCAAAAAAGTGTACAAGAAGTTGGTAAAAGAAATGAACATAATTCTATCACGGGAGGAGCTATCCCAACAACAATGTGCATAAAAGGTATGTAATCATTGACTTATTGTTTTATGTACATCAAATTTAATTATTGCATGAAATACTAATTTTCTATTGTTCTGTTGCAGAAAAGAAAAATATATGAAACCCATTTAGCACATAAGACAGGACGATGATGAATAAAATGGTTGATCGCAAAGTTGGTGAGTACTTATGTTTTTAGCCTTACTTAATGTTTCATATTTGTTGTGATCTTCATATTTAAATAATTAATTTATCCATGGATCTCTTCTAATAAGTGCTAACATACAAAGAAGAGCCAACCAAAGAATTGATCAACATTGGGTTAAGTATGGGTTGTGATTATATGTTGAAGTATCAAGGTTTAATTGAACAATTTGTAAGTAGCTATGTTGTTTAATTTTCCTTTATTTATAATTAATGGAACAACAAGAAGTCTTTATATTGATTATATCGACTATGCTTTGTCATCATGGTGTATTAAACATGTGGGAAACAAAGTATGGAGTGCAACCAACAAAAGAGATTTTGAGAGATGACATGCAACATGGCTTCGAAAGAATGTGTATTGTTTATGAAATAATCGATGTTATGGTACACTTCTTTATTTACACAATCATGTATATTCTACTATATAAACGTAGATATACTTATTACACTTTATTTATATGTTTGTAGATGGAACATGAAGAGGTGGAACATAAAAAAGGAGTAGATCAAGAAAACATTAGGTTAAATAACCAAAGTGCAATATTGCCTACAAGTGATGAAGAAATGAGGCATGCACACGACCCTAGCAGTGACAACATTGCAAGTGATGAATTAATATCAATATAATTGAATGTTACTGCAAGTTGTATGTTTTGAAACATTTGTCTGTGAAAATCAAGGATTTTGTTTAATGTATTCGACATATTATCCTAATTACATGAGGACATGTTACCAATAAGTGTAACAATTACATATTGACGTTTTGTTTAATGTATTGGACTTATTGTTCCAATTGGATGCCATTAAGTTATCAATAAGAGTAACAATTGCATAGATGCTGCATTTTGATTATTGTGGATCTTTACGTTGTCCCATTTTGTATGATGACGAGTCTATTATTCATATATAATAAAATGGGTTTATTATTTTATTGCATTGTCAAATGTTGTAAAATGTTGTGTTGTTGATTAATTAATATATGGATAATTTATATTGTTACAAATAATAGAGGTGTATTCCATTGGATGATACATTAATGCAATCGATATATCAAAAAACAATAACAAAACTATTAAATAAATATTATTATAAATTTTTTTTGATTTTGAGATGATCAATTGACAATTTGTAATTTAATAATAATTAATTAGAACTCACTAAATAGTTTGTGCCATAAAATAGACACTGGTGCATTTTTATGAGTCATACACACAGGTACCTATTAATTACATTGCAACACCAGTGCTAAAAATTGTAAAAAAGCATTGTTACTTTAAATGACAATGTTATCATTTCAAAATATTATGGTGTGCATGATTACAATACACATCGATGCTTGGTAACAAAGAATGGCGCTAGCATCTAACCTCAAATGTTTGAAATTTCACTTCCCTCCGGTGCACACAGTAACATAAGGACACGCGTGTACAAATTATACGAGCATTGGTGTTCCATAAAACAAAAAAGAGTGACCCAATGCGTAATATTTATACGAGCACCAGTGCGGCTATAACAAAAAAGACGGAATGAGTGCATAATGATTATAAAAGCATTGATGCTTTTAGGTTTATGTACACATTGGTGCATGTTACGTAAACATGCACTGGTGCGTGTTACCAATATGAGCACCGAAAAACAAAACCTTCTCTAAAATTTCCTCCAGCCCTATTTTTTTAGTTACAGGGAACATCTGTTAAAACCTCTATTATAAATAGCGGAGTTTATTTTGAAAATTATTCCCAATCTTGTAACATTAAAAATCTTCACAAAAACATCTGTTACAAGGTGTTTTTCTTGTTGTGGGAGTTGGAGCAAAAACCAGGGTTTGAAGAGTTGAGGAATTTTGCATCCTCGATGGTTTCAGTAGGTTCCTTTGGACAAGATCAAGCAACTGCTATGGAAGAAGTCATCATTCAACAATACTCTAAGCATGCAAGGAGCATAGAACCTTCTATTCTATCTTTACTTGTAGGAAAAAAGAAGAATCCCCATTACAAATATGGTAGCAAAAATGTTTAAATTTGTTGATTTTTTAAAGATGTATTATTGCCTGGTCAATGTGTAAGGCTTTGCACAAGCCAAATAGACAATAGTAACACTAGATTGAAAATGGGGTAGATAGGTAACAATTATCATCATCCTTTGAACTTTTTGGATAGTTTTGTCATCCTTTTGTTTGTATTAAAAAGCTAGATGTATGGTGATAGCTCCCCCCTTTTCATTTAATACAAAAAAGCAATTGTTTTTGTAAAAAAAAAAAAAACACTTGGCTATACATAGTGTCAACAAATCATAAAGAACGTGACTAATTTTTGAATTGAATTTTTATAGTGCATTTATATTTATAAACATACGGTAGTACAATGTTTACATGGTACAAACAATAAAATGAATCTCTCTCTCCCTCTCTCCCTTCACACACACACACAATGTTGAAAAGTACACAACCTAGGTGGAAGACTATTATGGGTTATTATTCAAATGTCGGACTCACTACATTTTATCATGTACAATTTTTAACAAGTGTGTTGATGATTTTGCTGCATGGGTGAGAAAAATCTCCTTTGTTAATCTAGGCTATGAGATAAACACCAAACAATGATTAGTTGTGAGACAAGCACAAGAGTATTATTGCAACAAACAAACAAAGAAGCATGCATAAATTTAAACTACAAGTATACCATTTAAACATAAAAGATGGAGGGAAACAATAATACTCATATATTAGTCCAATGGAAAGACATGAACATGAATAACAACATTTGGGGAGAATGGTTGGATGCAAATGAGCTCCAACACTCTCCTTGGGATGGGTCATTTATCTTCTTGAAAGCCCTCTCTAACAATGGTGAATGAAGAAGTGTTTGTTCTTTAATTAAGAGAACAAAAACAAGCACGAAGGTGATGAATAATAGAGATGAGAGAGTGAGATATATGGTTTCCAATCTCATTCCTACAACATAACATTGCAATTCTTCTCTATTTTCAAATATTGCCACATGGCTTTCATTTATAGAGAAATCATGAACTCTTTGAAGAACTAGTTCCAATGTGAAAGCTCTTCTTTCAAAATGGAGATCCTAATGCTTGAAAGGGACTTTGGAAGGCCAAATTACTCCTCATAAATGGGATGGGATATCTAATTTCTCATGTACATCAATGCAGATCTATCTGAGCTAAGATTTCCTCCTTAAACGGGCTGAAGAGGACAAGTTCACTTGTATTGGTATACTTGCATGACCTTTGAAGGATATGCTACACAAATTGCGCAAGTGTTAGTGAAGGGAGGTTGCACAAGTGTATGAAAACCCACTTTGTAATGTTTCTTCTCTTTCTCATTAAGGCGATGTAAAGTAGCCATGAGGTAGCCTTATTATGTTTTATTTTTTCTAATTGATGATGTTTTTCAACAATTTCCTACATGCCTATTGTGAGTGAAATTGAGATGATAACAATTTCACTTGATGTGTGAGGTTAGAAGCTACCGTATAGCCAAAATACATCATTGTTTTATGTCCCACATGTTTGTAACTTGTAAATACTATTGTGTGTGTGTGTGTGTGTGTGTGTGTGTGTGTGTGTGTGTGAGAGAGAGAGAGAGAGAGAGAGAGAGAGAGATTTGACCAAGAAAAAAACACTTCTCGTGGAAAAGTGATGAATCCTACTTGAAAATAACTAAACATACCTATGTAAATGATCACCTATAAAAATGAGGTGGGCATTCCCATGCTCGTGAATTTATCAAAATACATTACAATAGTAGACATGTGTGTTTAGGGCTCATGTCTAAACATTATGGTCCATATGTATGGTGAGAATAGTGATTAATGTTGTAACTGTTAAATCCATGATGTGGAAAAATCCTTCTCAAGTGAATCATAACCCTAACGCGTCAGGTTTCCAATAACATAGGCTTGTAGTAAAAAATTATTTCAAAGCTGAATCTTGAAACTCTTTTGGAGTAAGGACAAATTGGTTGCTGAATTGTTGTGTATTTTTTCATAATCATGGATTATTCTACAACAGATTAAATGTCACATGCATCTAGTAAGAATTTCAATACTGTTAAGTTATCTTATACGGTTGAATGAATTGCTAGTTATTATCAATAAACGATTATTTTATTTCTTAGTCATTTCCATTTCTTTGTTATATGGAATGTCGTTAGAAGGAATTTTGGGTATTTTATTAGCATATATTTTCATCTCTTCCAACGTTATAATATGTATGTTTCTTGAAGATCATCATGCAGTAACTAGTTCTTAGATGGACTATTTCCAAGGGAATTAAAAGATACTAGGTATTTCCATTGACCGTTCCCATGGGTAACCCTTTAGAACAAACTTCTTCAAATACTTTACCCTGATTTATTTTTTGATTTAATTCCTATAAAACTAGAAAAACATAAAATAACGAAAGAACTCTTGGAAAGAAATTTTTAATCCCATTGAACGGTTATTGGACCATTAATCCAAATGAGTATTCCACACTAAATAGGGAGGAGTCTAATTGGGCCTCATCCTTGGGTCTAATCGTTAGTGTTCAGTATTGGGAATGCATCCCCCTCAACAAAATTGGCACTAGAAGGAGAGCCTTTGTATGACAAGTCACATAAACAACCCACATTTAGAAATTTGTAATCCCGGAGGTCAAAATTTGAAAAATATTACGCCTCAAGACATGGGAAATGTTGGACCAGATACTAATTTGATCCCATATGTAGTATCAAATGAGGCGGTAAAATCTTTTAGATGTATTACCTAAGCTTATTATAGACAAATTGGCGTGTTTCTTGTAGCTCCTTTGTTCCCTCATTGAAGAAACACTACTGGCACAATAGTTTCTCTTCCAAGAGGTGTGAATGACTCTTCATATTCACCTATGACTCTTAATATTTCTCCTAAATAATATTTACAATAATATTTACAAAATAACCCAATCCCTAAGGATTAGGTGTCTAACATTCCCTTCCTTAATCTGAAGGGGTGTTTGTGAGTCCAAGCATCATTCTGAACTTTTCAAATTTTTCTCTTCCAAGCGCTTTGGTGAAGATGTCCACAATTTGCTCATTTGTGGAACAATGTCTCAAGTGAATAGTTTTGGCCTCTTCATGATATTGAATTAGATGGTACGTTGTGTTGATGTGCTTGGTTCAGTCATGGAATCTAGGATTCTTGGCCAACTTGATTACATAAGTATTGTCAACCAGAAAAGGAGTATGTTTCTCCTATTTCTCTTGTAAATATTCAAGCATTTTCACGAGCCATACAATCTCCTTTGTTGCTTCTACCACTGCCACATACTCTTCCTCTATTGTGGAATCTACTAGAACTTACTGTTTGTGTGATCTCTAGGAGATAGGTGTTGATCCAAGATTCATGAGATAGCCTGAAGTTGACACTCCATCTTCTTTAGCCCCAACAAAGTATGAATTAGAATATCCAATCAGGTTGAATTCATCCACCTTAGAATACTTGAGTCCAAAAGTGATTGAGTTCCCTTCAAGTATTTTAGAACTCTTTTTGCAGCAAACCAAATGTCCTTCACAAGGTTTTTGCATGAACCTAGAAAGAATCCCAACAATGAATGAAATATCTAGTATGGTGGTTGTAAGTTAGATAAGACTTTCCACAAGCTGTATGTACTTGGTTGCATACTCAAATTCATTCCCTTATTTTGAGGTGACCTTTAGATTCCGTTTCATTAGAGTAGAGAAAGGGTTACACTTAGCCATGCTAAACTTGTTCAACAATTCTCCAATATACTTATTTTGGGAGATGAATATGTACTTTGTATTTTGAGTCACTTCCATGCCCAAGTAGTAGTGGATATGTTCTAAATCTGTCATCTCAAAGCCTTTCTTCAACTCTTTCTTTATGGATGCAATATAGCTTTCATTGTTCCCTGTTATCAACAAATCATCTACATACACTACAAGATATACCACATATTTTCAAACTTTCTTGACAAACAGAGTTGCATCATCACTATTAAAGTGATTGAAATTCAATTTCAAAAGATGCTCAGTTAACCTTTCATACGAGGCTCTCAGTGCTTGTTTGAGGCCATATAAGGATTTAATGGGTTTACATGCTTTTTGTTATTTTCCCTTCACAACAAAACCTTCTAGTTGAGACATGAAGACATTCTCTTTCAAGTCTCAACTCAAGATAGCAATCTTCACATCCATTTGATGAACTTTCCATCCATTCTATGTTTCCAACGCAATTAAAGTACATATGGTATCCCATTTTTCTACGGGGGAAAAATTCTCCTCATAATCGGTTCCTTCTTTCTATGAAAATCCTTTTGCTACGATCCTCACTTTGTGTTGTTCAAGTGAACCGTTTGATTTGAACTTGTTCGTGAAGATTGAATTGCAGCCAATTGGTTTGGTTCCAAATGGAGGGTCCACCAACTTCCATGTCCCATTCTTGATGAGAACATCATACTCCTTATGCATGGATTATTTCCTCTCATCATGAGAAGTAGCTTCTTTAAAGGAAATTGGTTCAAAGTTAGTAGAAAATTTCAATTCACAATCTTATGAAATAGCCATATCATCTACATCACCTGAATTTGAATTATCCACATCACCTCCATCTTGTCTTATGGAACTTCTAGTTCCCGTCTTTCCAACCTCATGAGGATGAACACTTTCAAGTGTCTTTATCAACCACTTTGTTGGACATTTCTAAGTTGGTCCACGTTGCTCAGTTGATTGAGATGTTGCTGAATTCTCATCAAGGGTTAGTCTTTCAATCCTCTCAATCACATCATCCAAATGAACTTCATGTTCTGATGAAGTGACTGGAACTTCTTCATGAGGGGGAGATGGTGCTTCAAAAGGAGATTCCAAAGATGTATCCAAGATGGGGTCCCCCCATTCAATATGTGTAATCTCATAATCAAATTCATGATATGTCTTTACGCGAGTGAATTTATCCAAATGATCAAGCTACTGCTCAACAATTCTTTCATTCTTGGAGGATTCAAGAAAAATTACATCTCTGGAAAGAATGAATTTCTTGTTTACCTCATCGTGAGGAAAATATGCCTTGGTGGTATTTGAGTACACCAAGAAAATGCCCTTCCGACTCCTTGCATCAAGATTGTTTCTTTTCTCTTTAGGAATTAATGCATAGTAGGTGGAACCAAATACCCTGAGATGCCTCACTGAAGAAATGTGACCATACCACATTTTCCAAGGAGTCTTATTTCCAAGAGCATGAAATGGACACCCGTTTTTGACATAACCTGCACATAGAATTGCATCAGCCCAAAACATCAATTTCACATTTTTGAAAAACATCATGGAACAAAGCATTTTTAAGAGAGTCCCATTCATTCTTTCATCTACACCATTATGTTAAGGATTGTATGGAACGATGGTTTGATGCTTGACCCAATGTTGGCAAAGATAGTTTTCAAAATCATTAGATGTATATTCTCTTCCATTATTAGTACGACGAGATCCAATATGGGATTGAACTTCATTTTGGATCCATACATGAAATTTTTTATAAGTTTCAAAAGATTGTGATTTATCTTTCAACAAGTACACCCAACACATCTTAGTGCAATCATCAATAAAAGTCATGATAAATCTATTTCCATTAGTAGATGGAACATGAATGGTGCCACACAAATAAGAATGCATCAATCCAAATTTTTTATATGCTCTGGAAGTAGAATCATGAAATGGTTGTTTGCTATGTTTTCCAAGGATACAAGCATCACATTGCTTCAAATTCCCAGGAATAATAGGTAAACTAGAAACACCTTTCTTTTTCAACAAATGAAGGTTGTAATAATTAATGTGTCCAAATCTAGCATGCCATAAGAGACTAGATGACAATGTACCTTCATCGTTGTGAGAGAGGTATGAAAAATTATGTGCATGAGCATATTCCCCTTTAAACTTCAACAATCTTCCATCCTACATTCTTGTCATAGCGACCATGTTGTTGGAAGCCTTGCTTATTTCAACTTTGCCATTGAAGATATGAATAGAGTGGCCTTATTGTTGAATGCGCATAAGAGACAACAAGTTACTTTGTAGCTTAGGAATATAGAGCACATCATGTAGAAGAAAATTTGGGTTTCCAGGTAATTTAAGCATGATGGTGCCAATTTTCGAAGGTTTGAGACTTTATTTATTTGCAAAATAGACTATAACATCTACATTGTCATTGAAATCTACAAAGAATTCTCTCTGGAAGGTCATGTTGCATGTTGCACCAGTGTCAAGCAACCATGCATCTTTGTAGCATCCCATCTTAGCTAGTATAGTTTTGTGACACCTGAAGAGGATGATTTCTGATGGATTATGTATGCCAGACTTATATGTTATGGACCTGGTTGGGTCACTTGACTTGTGAACACACACACACACATGCACAAATTATATACATGATTGCATCTCTGCTTATGTGTGCTTATATGTTTGATTATGTGTCAAATCAATTTTGATTAAGAACATGTTATATGTATGTTTCTTTTTTATAGTCGGTTAGTGACATGGATTCATATATATGATTGTGACATGGATTTGAATATATTATTATGACATGGATGATCATTGTTGTGTGGAACACATAATTGATTATGATCTAGTTGATAATACATGATTATATATGCTTAACCTTCTAATGAATATGATTTGGTAGAGAACTAAGTTACTTGCCGACAAGGATGCTCACATAAAAAATGACCGTGGAGGTCTTGTACACATTTAGGTAAAATGTGATTAAGTTAATTCGTTATAAATTTTAAATTGATTATCTTAATGTATGTAATTATGATGTGTGCAGGTCTAGGGAAACAAGACCTTGCCAACATGACCATCTAATGTGATCCAGGTGGATATCGGTGGCCACCCACCTTTTCCAATTGGCTCAAAAAAGTTTTTTGGCAATTTTGGTAATTTACTATTTTTAGTAGTTTTTCTTAGTCCCAAACTTCCTAGGCCATTTTGAGGCCCTAAACGACGTTTTTTTTGGGAAAACGGGGAGAAACATATTAATTCCTTCGATGTTGCTTACATAAAAAGTTGTATTCCTCAGATAGATATTTCTAGCGATCTATCGAGCGCCCCAAATGAAGATCGTATGCAAAAGTTACGCCTCTGGGAAGTTGACGTATCAACTACCTCCATCGGGGCCCGCAAACCTTTTGGCTTTTCATCTTTCAGGGTTAGGGTTTTGGATTTTCCTTATGTTAAAAAGTCCCTTAGAGCCTCATTGTAATAATCATGTTTTGGAGAATGCGAGTAGCCGCCACATCTCTTCTCAGAGATAAACCGCCACCATTCCAACGAGTCTTTCACTCTGTATTTTTACAGTCTCTGTACATTTTTGCTCTTTAATAGAAATTGTATAACTCTATCTATGTGTTTATGGTTTCATCTCTGATACATTTATGTTATATTATTGGATATCTGCAATATCTCTGTGCATTTCTTTATTATATCTCTGTTCTGATTTCGTGCTGAAAATAATCTGGATCAGAGGTATCAGAGCAGTCTGCTCTTGATCGTTTTTCAGTGCATGTCCCCAACGAGGTCTGAGTATAGCGATTTGGGTCTCAAGCTTGTATCTCTTGAGGACAATCGCTCTCGCACACACAAGAAACCCTCAATGGCGGAAGAAAAGAAAAATGACGGAGCAGACAATCCTATCAATCTGTTGCTTGAGCAAGCTCTCACGCGACAGAGGGACGAAATGATGGAGAATTTTTCCCACATCCTTCAATGCCTACCGATAGCAACATGCGCATCTTCATCAAACAACCACTTTGGAAGCACCTCTCCTTTCAAGGTACAAGTTAATTTTGATATTCCCATATTTGAAGGTTAGATAGATGTGGATGCCCTAGACAAATGGTTAAATCCATTAGAAGGTTATTTCTCTGCTCATTTTTTTCGACAAGGAAAATATCACCTTCACACTCCTTAAAGCTCTCCCCCATGTCAAACATTGGTGGGAAACTTATTGAGAGAAAAGTTCCACATAGGAGTCTGGAATATATGGGGCCAAGCCCACTTGGGATTTTTGTGTGGATGCAGTAAAGGAACAATATTACCCTGTTGGCAACTATGAGGACCAATACATGAGACGGACCACACTGTGGCAAGAGAGGGGCCTAGCAGTTTGAGAGTTCACCAATACCTTCCATACCTTGCGCACCAAGTTGGGTATCAAAGACTCTGAGCGACATCTAGTTCTGAAATATCATGGGGCTCTACACAGATACATCCAAAATGAAATGGATTTTCTGGACATCTCATCACTTGGTTCTGCTTATCGATATGTTGTTAAAATCGAGCAGAAATTTAAGCACCAGAACAAACGTGAGTTTGGGTCTACAAATCTGCAACAACCAAAGTATGATAAAGATGTCCCTAATAAACAGTCTCCCAAAAACCAGTCCAAGCCACATGAAAAGAAGGGTGACAGAAAGACAAAGAAGGACAGCAAAAAATGGTGCGATTTCCACGTAAGCCCCTGCCACAACACCGATGAATGCCGCTCAAAACAGTCATTGGTGGCCGAGATCAAAGACAAGGAGTCGAGCCCTGATTAAGAATCTAATTGTGAAAATACTGGTAAAAGACAGGTCATCGACGCAGACCCCATTGTTATTTTCGCGACCACAATAATTCAACTACAAGAACCAACAGATCATGAAGAGGGGAAGCACCTTTTTCATTCACAGATGTGGGTGAAGGGGACCCTGCTGCATTTTATTGTTGACAGCGGAAGCCAGAAGAACCCCATCTCAGCAGAGGTCATCAAATAGTTGGGATTGTCGACAACACCACACCCGCAACCATACAACATCGGGTGGCTTCGCCAGGGATGAGATCTTTGTGTCAGCCAACAATGCTGATTATCATATGGCATCCAACTCTTCAAGGATGAGGTATTATGTGATGTTTCCCCACTTGCTGTCTGTGATTTTCTCTTGGGCCAACCATATATGTGAAGACGCCATGTTGTTTATGAGTCTCGACTCCACAGTGTCATTGTTTCTTTGGGGGGTCATCTCTACAGAATACCAGAAGTAGTTCTGACTATTGTTCCAGCTAAATAATGCTACAAGGTAGTATCTCATACTACAAAATTTAGCTTCTTCACAATCTGTTCAAAAGGTGAACAAAAGGATACTGCAACCCCTACAACCTCGACCCAAACACCTTCTATCCAACAAAACCAAGTCGACAAGATTGCAACAAAGTGTAAATATTCCTTCTGCACACAAGCATCTCATGTATCCAGACTGGTTAAAAAGGTCCAACCCTTCCAGCCACATGTTCATGACAACCTTCAACAAGCTAAGCAGCGCAACTTCTCCAACAAGGCAAACAACTCATCAAGATGCAGATTCAACAAATGCTCTTTCCTTTCCATGGGGCACTCAACGCAATGGAGACCATTGCTTCCTAAAGCGTGAGGATTGATCCAGGTGGATATCGGTGGCCACCCACCTTTTCCAACTGGCTCAAAACAATTTTTTGGCAATTTTGGTAATTTACTATTTTTAGTAGTTTTTTCGGGTCCCAAACTTCCGGGGCCGTTTTGAGGCCCTAAACGATATTTTTTGGGAAAACAGGGAGCAACATATTCCTTCCTTCGATGTTTCTCACATAGGAAGTTGTATTCCTCGGATATATCTTTATAATGGTGTATCGAGCGCCCCAAACGGAGATCGTATGCAAAAGTTACGTCCTCGGGAAGTTGACGTATCAACTACCTCCATCGAGGCCCGCAAAGCTTTTGGCTTTTCATCTTCCGGGGTTAGGGTTTTGGATTTTCCTTATGTTAAAAAGGCCCTTAGAGCCTCATTGTAATAATCATCTTCTAGCGAATGCGAGTAGCCGTCACATCTCTTCTCAGAGATAATTTGCCACCATTCTAGCGAGTCTTTCACTATGTATGTTTACAGTCTCTGTACATTTTTGCTCTTTAATAGAAATTGTATTACTGTATCTTTGTGTTTATGGTTGCATCTCTGATACATTTATGTTATATTATTGGATATCCACAATATCTCTGTGCATTTCTTTATTATATCTCCATTCTCATTTCATGCCAAAAATAATCCGGATCATGATGGGTATGAACTCAAAACCAATACCTTGAGGGAAACGTGGAGTTTCAGGCAGAACAAATGAGATGCCATGGAGGTTAGGGCACGAAGTCCTAAATCCATGGAAGATCAATACATGGAGTCTTGGATCTATGAAATATATTAGGGCATAGAGTCCTAAATCTTTGAAAGACCAAGACGTGGAGTCTTGGATCTATAGAATAGATCAGGGTGTGGAGTCTTGGATCTACTAGGATGTGAAGTCTTAGGTACAAGGCAAGGATGTGGAGTCCTAATAATTTTGGAGAGGTATACAATAGGGGTGCATAATCCCTGTTCTCTAGCATAAAATCAACACTTAGAGGCATAAATCAACGAAGTAAGCCAACTTAGGTTAAACCTTGGATTATATTAATTCCAAATTTATCCACTTTTGAGGGGCTTTCAACTTTAACATTTTTTAATAAAAAAAGTGAAATATTTAATTTTGAAAAATGAATAATAAGAAATTACCCAAAAATGACACATGTGGGTGGTGAATATTAGGATAATTAATTATTTAGCTAAAAAAAACATGGGATTTCCACCTAGGGGGGGTGGTGAAGAATACAAAATATTTCAATTAAAAAAAAACTAATTTTGCATGAGAGGGTGAGGTGTCACTCGTTGCAAAGCCTATAAATATAGAAGCCCCCCCATGGTATGAGGGGAAGAAACCTAGAGAGTAACCAGATGCTTCCCAAATGACTACGGGGTCTCTGAACTATATATCTAGGTTAACTTTGCTTGGTTGAGGAAGATATGAGTGGTGTTGGAAGGAAGAGAGGAATGTCTTCCTTAACTTTCCTATTAATTCTTTATTGTTGTATCCGAGTACTATATATGAGCTATTACAACTTGGGGATTCTAGAGGGAGAAATTTTCACTGGATAAGGTTGGGTGGTAAACCTATTGGTCTTTTGAGTTGGCAAGTGGAATTGCTGGAGGGAGCAAATCAGTTGGTTTCAAGTAAATTTTTGATTGTTTAATTTTGATATATAGTGTTATTATATATATTTGGAATTATTTCTAATTTCCTTAGAAAATTTCTCTAAATTTGCTAGCCAAAAACATCAAACATCTATGGCTAATTATTGAGTATTAGGTAGAATTTATTTTAGCTAACATTTCAGGTAACTAGATAATTGTATGACATATGTGGAAGTAATTGTTATGTAGGGTTAAAGGAAAATAATATGTTGTTGAAGCTAAAATTATTCTCTCTTCTTCTTCTATTTCTTCTTCTCATTCTACATATTTCTTCATGGAATAAAAATTTAAAAGAGGGCTTGCAAGAAGGTTTAGGAAATTTGGCTATCTTTTTTTAATTATTTTTATTTATGCTTATCATAGAAATTTTGTCCATTGCATGCATTTCTATTATTGGTGTTATTTGTGAAGTCAGTTAGGAATTTGTTAAACTTTGGATGGAACTGTCTCTTATATGGTTGTAGGTGCTACCTTGCATGCCATATGTTTGACAAATTATGCAAAAATATTTTATAGAATTAATCTAGTTGTGTTTTAATAAATCAAGTTTTGGGATGGTTCTATTTCAATTTTGACAAACTTCAGGGGGTATCTATATCAAAAGGACACAATGCCCCCATTTTGAATTAAAAAAAACATGCTTTTAGAAGCTAAATAATTGATCTGGGCAATTTCAAGAATTTGCATACACCCTGTGGGAATTGTATTATTGTCTGGTTATGTGAAGATGCTAATTATTCTAAGTTTTCAAAATAGATATGTGGTAAAAAAATGGTTGTAGATTTAATGAGTTGTACTTGTATGCATGCAAATTGTTTGACTAAATGCCTCAATGGTTGTAACTTGCATGCATGTGAAGTGTTTGACTAACTGCCACAATGGTTGCAGATTTCATGTTTTCCCCTCTGCTCTTGATTTGGAAATCCAAGTTTTGTCCAAGTATATTTATGATGAAGTTAACAACACTTGAATTTACATATTTTGAATTAAATTTTAAGGTTGTGTTTTATTTTGTGCAAGCTTGTAGGAAGAAATATTCCATGATTAACTTGAATGGATATAGTAATTGTTTAAGAGTATGTTATTTATGTACATAGCCACACACACACACACACACACACACACACATAAGTGGGCCTAATGGTTAAGAACACGTGTTTCCTCCTAAGAAGTCACAATTTCAAATCTAGACGGGGGTATGGTATGTATACCTTCATAGACTTTAGTAATCAAATTGTTGTGTAAAGGGGGTCCCTTGTGTCAGGCCATGAATGGGAAGAAACCATAACTCCATGGATGTGTATTGCATTAAGATGAATGGTGAATAAATTAAAAGCAAATATATGATGATATTCCATTATCGAAGACGCTTCCTATCACCTACAACTCTTCATATGTACATTATTGTTTCAAAATGAAATCCCAAGGATTATGTATCCAACATTCCCCCCCTTAATCCAAAGGTGTGTGTGTGTGAGTCCAAGCATCATTCTAAACTTCTCAAATTTTTTATCTTCCAAGCGCTCTAGTGAAGATGTCTGCAATTTTCTTATTTGTGGAACGATGTCTCAAGTGAATAGTTTTGGCCTCTACATGATATCGAATCAGGGGATATTTTGTGTTGATGTGCTTAGTTTGATCATGGAATTTAGGATTCTTGGCCAATTTCGTCGTAGAAGTAGTGTTAACTAGAAGAAGAGTAGAACTCACTTGTTTATCCTACAAATATTCAAGTATTTTCCTGAGCCACATAATCTCCTTTGTCACTTCTGCAATTTTCGCATATTCCGCCTCTATTGTGGAATCTGCTGGAACTGATTGTTTGCGTGATCTCCAAGAGTTAACTGCTTATCAAAGACTCATGAGATAGCCTGAAGTTGACACTCCATTTCCCTTATCCCCATCAAAGTCTGATTAAGAATATTCAATTAGATTGAAGTCATCCACCTTAGAGTACTCGAGTCCAAAATCTTGAGTTCCTCTCAAGTATTTTAGAACTCTTTTTGCAGCAGACCAATGTCCTTCACAAGGATTTTGCATGAACCTCGAAAGAATCCCAACTACAAATGAAATGTCTGGTCTAGTGGTAGTAAGATAGATAAGACTTCCCACAAGCTGTCCATGCTTGGTTGCATCTTCAAATTCATTCCATTCTTTTGATCCGAGTTTCAAATTCTATTCCATTGGAGTAGAAACATGATTGTACTAAGCCATGCGAAACTTGTTAAAAAATTCTCCAAAAACTTCTTCTAGGAGATGAATATGAACCTTGGATTTTTAATTATTTCAATGCCCCCAAATAGTAGTGAAGATGTCCCAAATCTGTCATCTCGAAGCCTTTGTTCAACTCTTTCTTTATGGATGCAATGTAGTTCTAATTGTTCCCTATTATCAACATATCATCTACATATACTACAACATATACAACAATTTTTCCAACTTTCTTGACAAACAAAGTTGCATTGTTAAGATTGAAATGCTTGAAATTCAATTTCATAAGATGCTTAGTAAAATTTTCATACCATGCTTGCGGTGCTTGTTTGAAGCCATATAAGGATTTGATGAGCTCACATACCTTATGTTCTTGTCCATTCACAACAAAACCTTCTGGTTGAGACATGAACACATTCTCTTTCAAGTCTCCATTCAAGAAAGTAGTCTTCACATCAATTTTATGATTTTTCCATCCATTTTGTGCTGCCATGGAAAATAGATTGTGGATGGTAGCCCATTTTGTTGTGGTGGAAAAAGTCTCATCATAATCAACACCTTCTTTTTGTGCAAATCATTTTTCCACAAGCCTTGCTTTGTGCTTGTCAAGTGAGCTATCTGATTTGTACTTGTTCTTGAATACCCACTTGTAGTCATTTGGTTTGGTTCCAAATGGAGGAACCACCAACTTCCATGGCCCATTCTTGATGAGAGCATCGTATTCCTTCTTCATGGATTCTTTCCATTCATTATGAGAAGCAACTTATTTAAAGGAAGTCAGTTCAATATTAATAGATAAATTCAACTCACAATCATATGAAACATCCATGTCATCTACATCATCTAAGTTTGAATTATCTACATTACCTCCATCTTATATCGAGGACATTCTAGTTCTTGTCTTTTTAGCCTCGTTAGGATGAACACTTTCAAGTGTTTTTGTGAGCCATTTTGGTGGACCTTTCTGAGATGGTCTAGGTTGCTCAACTAATTGAGATGGCATTGAGTTCTCATCAAGCCTCAACTTTTCAATCCTCTCGATCACATCATCCAAATGAGCTTCAGGTTCTGACGAAGTTGCAAGAACTTCTTCATGAGGGGAAGATGGTTCTTTGAGAGGAGATTCCAGAGATTGGCCCAAGATAGGGATCCCCCATTCAAGATGTGGAATCTCATCATCAAATTTATGATATGTCTTTACCCGAGTGAATCTATCTAGATGATCAAGATGCCTCTCAACAATTTCGTCTTTCTTGGAGGATTCAAGAAATATTACATCTCTGGAAAGGATGAATTTATTGTTTGTCTCAACTTAAAGATGATCATACCCCTTGGTGGTATTTGAGTATCCCAAGAAGATGCACTTCTGAATCCTTGCATCGAGCTTGCTTCTTTGCTCCTTAGGAATCAAGGCATAGTAGGTGGAACCAAAGACCCTGAGATGCCTCACCGAAGGAATGTGGCCATACCACATTTCATAAGGAGTCTTGTTTTTAATAGCTTGAGATGTACACTTGTTTTTGACATAAACTGCACATAGAATTGCATGAGTCCAAAACATCAATTTAAGATTCTTGAAAAACATAATGGAACGAGACATATTTAGGAGTGTCATGTTCATTCATTCAACTACACCGTTCTATTTGGGATTGTATGGAACTATGGTTTGATGTTTGATCCCATGTTGGAGAAGTTAGATTTCAAATTCATTAGATTTATATTCTCTTCCATTATCAGTGCGAAGAGAGCCAATACGAGATTGAGCTTCGTTTTGAATCCATACATGAAAATTTTAAATGTTTCAAAATCTTGTGATTTATATTTCAACAAGTACACCCAACACATCCTGGTGTAATCATCAATACAAGACATGATGTATTTATTTCCATTTGCAGAAGGAACAAACACATGGCCACACAAATAAGAACGAATCAATTCAAGTTTTCTACATGCTCTATAAGTAGAATCATGGAATGGCTATTTTCTATGATTTCAAAGGATACAAGTATCACATTGTTTCACTTTACTAGGAATAGTAGTGTTAACAGATAAGATTGTATTATAATTTGAGATAATTTCCCAAAATACAAATGCTATAGGAGGGTTCCTGTACTTTTGGACAACTTGACTTCAAGTCAGTTTTTCAGGGGTTTTGAAAAGGCGTTTGCAGTAATTGATGATTCCATTGTGTAGCAGACACCATAAGATTTCCAACCATATCTCTTGCAGGCCAAAAATCCCCTGGGAATGCCTCCAAACACCCTCTCAAATACCACACTGCGTTTCTACTGAGAGCACGCTCCGCTTATGCAATTTTGAGTGACTAAATTAAAAATTGGATTATGAACAAATGAGAAGGTATTTTTGAAAACTGGAGGAGGTTTTTGTTCATCAAATACCAAATAACAAAAACCTCTCTCAGTTTTGTAAAAAGTGTTATGATTGGAGAGATATTAGATACAGAAAAGGCACTATAGAATCACCTAGCCAGACACACAAAGGGCACTATGAAATCACCTAGCCAGACACACAAAGGGTGCTTAAGAATGCGCAGAACTGTTTACAACGACACTATAGAATTTCCCGTAGTGGTTACTATTTGGATTTTTGCCTTGTTGGGAGATTTCCACCTATCAAGGAAGGTTCAAATGGTCTCCTAGAAGTTTGTTGGACATGAGAGACATGTGTTCCATATTCAGATCAATCAGGATGACTTGTTTTAAAAGGCATTTATCATCATAGACAAAATCCCAAAAGAATAGGAATTTGTTAGGATTTTATTGGAATCTTTTGTAACAAGACTCCAAAATGGAGGAGGATCCTATGTAACTCGGTTTCTAACTCCTTAGGGTAGATAGAGATTATTCACTATAAATAAAAGGGTTTTTGATGAGAAAAGGGTTGGATTCATGAGCCAAGAGAGGAGAGCACCGGAGGAGCAATTTTAATTGCTCATTTGTAAGCCTGAGGGCTTGTTTGTAATGACATTTTCTTCCATTAAATATTCATGAGAGTTGTTATCAAATTGTCTTCTTTGTTTTCCCACTTATTTGTTATCTTCTTGCTTGAACATATTGCAGGTTTAGAGGATCATAGTTTCCATTGATTGATGGATTCATGAACAACAAAGGATTTGTTGTAGCTTGCCCATTAAATCATTGTTCTCATCAAGCCTAAGCTTTTCAATCCTCTCGATCACATCATCCAAATGAGCTTTAGGTTCTGACGAAGTTGCAAGAAATTCTTCATGAGGGGAAGATGGTTCTTCAAGAGGAGATTTTAGAGATTGACCCAAGATAGGGATCCCCCATTCAATATGTGGAATCTCATCATCAAATTTATGATATGTCTTTACACGAGTGAATCTATCTAGATGATCAAGATGCCTCTCAACAATTTCATCTTTCTTGGAGGATTCAAGAAATATTACATCTCTGGAAAGGATGAATTTATTGTTTGTCTCAACTTAAATATGATCATACCCCTTGGTGGTATTTGAGTACCCCAAGAAGATGCACTTCCGACTCCTTGCATCGAACTTGCTTCTTTGCTCCTTAGGAATCAAGGCATAGTAGGTGGAACCAAAGACCCAAAGATGCCTCACCGAAGGAATGTGGCCATACCACATTTCATAAGGAGTCTTGTTTTTAATAGCATGAGATGGGCACTTGTTTTTGACATAAACTGCACACAAAATTGCATCAGTCCAAAACATCAATTTAACAGTCTTGAAAAACACAATGGAACGAGCCATATTTAGGAGTGTCATGTTCATTCGTTCAACTAAACCGTTCTATTTGGGATTGCATGGAACTGTGGTTTGATGTTTGATCACATGTTGGGGAAGTTAGATTTCAAATTTATTAGATTTATATTCTCTTCCATTATCAGTGCGAAGTGAGCCAATACGAGACTGAGCTTCGTTTTGAATCCATACATGAAAATTTTAAATGTTTCAAAAGCTTGTGATTTATATTTCAACAAATAGACCCAACACATCCTGGTGTAATCATCAATACAAGACATGATGTATTTATTTCCATGTGCAGAAGGAACAGACACATGGCCACACAAGTAAGAACGAATCAATTCAAGTTTTCTACATGTTCTATAAGTAGAATCATGGAATGACTATTTGCTTTGCTTTCCAAGGATACAAGCATCACATTGTTTCACTTTCCTAGGAATAGTAGTGTTAACACATAAGATTGTATTATAATTTGAGATAATTTCCCAAAATACAATTGCTATAGGAGGGTTCCTGTACTTTTGGACAACTTGACTTCAAGTCAGTTTTTCAGGAGTTTTGAGAAGGTGTTTACAATAATTGATGATTCCATTGTCTAGCAGACATCATAAGATTTCCAACCATATCTCTTGCAGCCCAAAAATCCTTTAGGAATGCCTCCAAACACCCTCTCAAATACCACACTGCATTTATGCTGAGAGCAAGCTCTGCTTCTGCAATTTTTGAGTGACTAACTTAAAAATTGGATTATGAACAAATGATAAGGTATTTTTGAAAACTGGAGGAGGTTTTTGTTCATCACATACCAAATAACAAAAACATCTCTCAGTTTTGCAAAACGTGCTATGGTTAGAGAGATATTAGATACAAAAAAGGCGCTACAGAATCACCTAGCCAGACACACAAAGGGCACTACGAAATCACCTAGCCAGACACACAAAGGGCGCTATGGAATGTGCATAACTGTTTACAACGATGCTACAAAATTTTGTAGCGGTTACTATTTGGATTTTCATCTTGTTGGGATATTGCCACCTATCAAGGAAGGTTCAAATGGTCTCCTAGGAATTTGTTTGACATGAGAGACATGTGTTCCATCTTCAGATCAATCAGGATGACCTGTTTGAAAAGGCATTTATCATCATAGAAAAAATCCCAAAAAAATAGGAATTTGTTAGGCTTTTGTTGGAATTTTTTGTAACAAGACTCCTAAATGGAGGAGGATCCTATGTAACTCCTTGGTTTCGAACTCCTTAGGGTAGATAGAGATTATTCACTATAAATAAAAGGGTTTTTGATGAGAAAAGGGTTGGATTCATGAGCCAAGAGAGGAGAGAGATGGAGGAGTAGTTTTAGTTGCTCATTTGTAAGCCCGAGGGCTTGTTTGTAATGACATTTTATTCCATTAAAGATTCATGAGAGCTATTATCAGATTGTCTTATTTGTTTTCCCACTTTTTTGATATCTTCTTGCTTGAACAAATTGCAGGTTTTGAGGATCATAGCTGCCATTGATTGATGGATTCATGAACAACAAAGGATCTGCTGTAGCTAGCCCATTAAATCATTGTTCATTATTTAATCAAATCTTTAACTATTGTAGAAAGGATCTTTGTATAATGGATGTTCTTCCTTTTGTCATATTCAACATGCTTCTACTCATCATTATATATCTCTTTGTCTGATATACAGTTTGATTTCCTTTGATTTGTAGGATGTTATGAATCCATGCCCAAGGGAATGCCTCTGTAGACATTTTGTTGCCCTCTCCATTTATTTCCTAGTCTTGTTGATCCACCTACTCAAACCATTTAATCCATTTACATTTCTATGTTACCAAGCTTACTCTCATTTGTAGTATGGGAGTGACTCTTGGAGTGATAACATTTTTGGCGCCACTGCCAGGGAACAAAGTGTGAAGCTAGCTTCCCTGGGAGAACGACATAGATCCAACTCTTGATGGTAGACAAGAGAGGGATACAGAAAATTGACTGTAATCATCTACCTGGCGACTCCACAATCAAAGACTCCACCGGGGAGGATCATGTTGATAGAAAGATGACCATAGGAAAGAGGTTGACCAGGTATCAACTTATGAGCTTTCTTCATGAACTTTTGTTGTTCTTTATCAACTCATTTTTTCTTTTCCCTTCACATATAAAGAGGATCATCTTGTGCTTTGTTTATTCTGATGAGCATCAACCTTCATTTATATATCCATCCTCGCTAGAAGAAAATTTGCAGCTTGCTTGTGTTGTTGAGGTTGGTCCTGAAACTTCATTCCATCATATTGAGAAGAACGAGGTTTATATCTCTATCCCTCTCGAACATACTCAACCTCATGACCACGAGAATGATAAAAGTGATTCAAAGCCTTCTCATATCTCATTATCTTCAGTTATTATTGAGCCTTACCATCAATTTGTTAATCCTCATGTTCATCCCACTGCTTTTCAAACTAGAATAAGGATAAAGATGTTCAAGCCTTTAAAGCTGCCATATATCCTTCATCCTTATCCTCTTGATTTCCTTGAGTACCTTCCCCGTTTTTCTGTAGAGGATCATGTCACAGCCGAGAGGCATTTGGGGGCCTTTAAAAATTTTGTTGATCAGTTTGAGATAGTTCACGATGTTGTTACTACGAGGTTGTTCTCCAAATCTTTGTTTAGAGATGTTGCAGTATGGTTTATGAGTTTGAGAGTCGATTCCATTGGTTCTTGGATCGAATTGTCCAATACTTTTCTAAAGCATTGGGGTGAGAACAAGTCTCTTGATTTGTACCTCGCTGATTTTTATGCCTTGAGGAGAGAGGAAGACGAAGTCTTGTCTGCATTCAATAGAAGGTTCTACACCATTTATCATGACATGCCTTTGGAGATCCGACCTACATAGACTGATACCATGGTATACTACGTTATGGCTCAACATTTAGAGCTTGTCCTTCTCTTGTTAGAAAGGAAGTCTTCATCCTTAGCATGCTTATTTGAAGATGCCCAGGAAATTGAGGAGAACATCCGTGCTTTCAAGAGAGTTTGAGATCCAACTTACTTTGAAAATTTGCATGCACATGAGCAAGGGAACTATTATTATGTTTCAGTTTTTGAGCATGAAGGCAATGAGTATGAAGCAGATTTGGAACATAATAAAGGATGCAAGTATATTTTAGATTCAAATAAGAATTCTTCAGTGTTGGCGGATGTTTCTATGGACAGGTATGCATGGCAAGTTGATGATCAATTTTCAAACTATTTTGATCATGAGGTAATTGATGATTGCATAGGTAATTACATGTTTCTAGATGATAATGATCAATATGCTTTAAACCATGTTTTATCATCATATTGTGATCATCATTTTGAAGAGAAAGTTGTCGCTAC
>WSFP011419867.1:0-23138 GCA_009831015.1 Picea engelmannii
TTTTTTTTTTGTAATTGGATTATGTGATACTGAGGATATTTACATTTTCAAAATGTTGATGTCATATATCCAGTGACTGTTATTTAGGGCTTCAAAATTTGAAAATTGAACAAATGCTCGTCATTATTAAATGTAAAATTTGCTTGCTATCTCTGGGAGGAGTTGGAAACAATGTTATTAAGTGATTAAAGTTGCTTTTTATTATTAAATGTAAAATTTTCTTGCTACCCTGGGGAGGTTACAGAGTTGGAAACGATGTTATTAAGTGATTATAGTTGCTTTTCATTATTAAATGTAAAATTTTCTTGCTACCTTGTGGAGGATACAGAGTTGGAAACAATGTTATTAAATGATTAAAGTTTCTTTTCATTATTAAATGTAAAATTTGCTTGCTACCTTGGGGAGGTTACAGAGTTCGAAACGATTTTATTAAGTGATTAAAGTTGTTTTTTATTATTAAATGTAATTTCTTTTTTGCTACCTTGGGGAGGATACAGAGTTGGAAACAATGTTATTAATTGATTAAAGTTGCTTTTCATATTAAATGTAAAATTTGCTTGCCACCCTGGGGAGGTTACAGGGTTGGAAACGATGTTATTAAGCAATTAAAGTTGCTTTTCATTATTAAATGTAGAATTTTCTTGCTACCTTGGGGAGGATACAGAGTTGGAAACAATTTTATTAAGTGATTAAAGTTTGTATAGGCCGGGGATACGGGAAATAAAGAGGAGAACCTATGATCTTTAACAAGCCAAAAGAGATCTACACGAGTTTCTATGAATTTCATAAAGGTGGACAATGTGTAGCAATAATGGTTGAACATATCTTAAGTTGTTTGATATAAAATTTTAGTTGCGGATAAGTGCAGATGCTATTTTTTTAGTGAATTGAATATGATCATTTTTGACCAATTGATACGATATTTGGAATTGAACCTTGCATGAAAACTATATCTATAGGTGATTCTAAGCTAGCACCTAAACAATGGCCATGATGATTAGGCAAAGTAATTATCCTTAAGGTGGGTTTTTTTTTGGTTATAGCATAAAATATAATAAATTTACTGAAGGCATCAAACCGAATTTGAGGAAAACTAGAAAATATAAAATTAGTTAAGACATCACCATATTAGTATGGAAGTTGCATAGAAGCTTTACAAACATTACTACTAGGTAATGTTGTAAAAAAATACTCTTTTCATTCTCATGGTTATGCTATCTTGATATGTTTTGTAATGGGTGTCAGCGATATGTTTTGTAATGGGTGTCAGCAATTCTAGACACATGCAATTTTGTATATGTCATGTTTGTAAACAAGTACAATTCATGGAAAATTGTTAAAAAAATATTCCCTAACGACCATGATGATTAGGTGTGATTATCCTTAAGGTTGGTTGTTTGCTTATATCATAAAATATAATAAATTTAGAAAGGTTAAGAACCAAAAAAAACTTAAAAATATAAAATTAGGTAATACATCACTATGTTAGTATGGAAGTTTCCTTCCAAACATTAGTATTAACATGGATTGATTGAAAAATAATATTTTTGTTTTAACTACAATTCATGGGAAGTTGTCATTACTATTTTTTTTCCAATATATCTTTTAATTAAATAGTTATTTAGAGTATTTGCTGATTTAAGTATGTTAGAATTTAAGGGAAAAATAAACAGTAGCTAAAGCAGAAATATTTTAATTTTAATTTCTAAACATTAGCTACTGTATGTTATAATCAACAAGACATTAAAAATTTCTAATACATAATTTGATAACATAAAATAGTAATTGACAGAACACTTAAGCATTTCCTTAAGTGAATAAAAAATCGTTAAGATGTATGCTCTTAGATGTATGCTAAGAAAAATCCTTAAGGGATCATTGATCAAACCCTCAGGGTAGATCTCATCATGATCCTTAGAATAAATTGTCAAGAAGAACCTTCAAGGGTAGTGGACCAGAAAATTGACCAACAAGAAACCATGCCACTGTCAAATAATAGGGCTGATGCAAAGCTCTGTTCAAACTAGGGTTGGAAAGAAACACCCAAGCAACCTTAACTTTTATAGTCCACAAAAGACTGTTACAGTAGTTCTAGAACAACCCCAGAAATACTAGGCTGCTAGTATGCAAGATGTGGCAACACACATAGGTAAACAAGTATTTAGACAACAAGGTAGTCGCTAGCAAAACATGGTTGTGCCAGCAAGAGCACCAACAAGAGAAACACCTAATAGCAAAGGCGACACCAACAATAAGGACCAGAAACTTCAAACAACAACTAGAGAGAGACCTACGACTCGCTGCAAAGACCCTTAGTGTCAGCGACAACATGAGACTAGAGAGGGTAAGCCCACAGTGGCTGTAGCAAACCTTAACACACCAAGAAAATCTGTCATAGAGGGGGTTGCAACCACTTAGCAACTGAACAATAGGGGCCGCAAAAAACCTCAAACCAAAAACTCGGCTAGGAGAGAGAGTGAGTGTATTGAGTAAGAATAGGTCTCTTTAATTTATAGTTTTGGTAGGTAGGTTAGGGCTAGCTCATTAGACTTAATTTTAGGGTTAGCTTTAAACCCTAATAATTATATAATTAAACAAATAAATAAATAATATTTTATAATATAAAATTTTAAATGTTAAATTATAAATGTCAACAAGGAAATAAAAAGTCAAGGAAAGGGGATCCAAAAATCAAAGCAGCTAGCTTTCTTTAGGAAGAAGTAAAGAACGGAACCAAAACCCACACAACAATTAAGGGGGACGTAACTCAAGCAAGGGAGGGTTTCAAAACAATAAGACAAAGTCAACAAGGTAAGTTCTTTTTTAATGGTAGAATGTCCACATGAGTCTCATGATATAACTTATGAGCTTTTATCATCCCAGCATATGCAAGGTCAATCATGTGATCATTCCCTTCTTCTTAAATGCTCCTAGGTTTCATGGACCATCCCAAGAGAGAAGATGGTCACACATTATCTCAGCTTGGTACTTAACCAAGAAACTGCCTGGTCCCTGATTAAGATACCCTAGAACTCATCTGGGGGCCCTAGATCACAACTAGGGTCTTATCCACCAAGGTACACAAGCAAGGATCAATCCAAGCATCGAGCAAGGATTCCCTAGAACACGTCTAGGGGCCCTAGAACACATCTAGGGACTTACATCATCAAACTGCTTAGTCCTTGACCAAGAACCCCAAAAATACACTGGAGGCCTAACTAGGTTCTTTTTCTATGGCTCTAACTACTTGGTCCCAAACCAAGAACCCCAAGAGTGTACTGGGGGCCCTAGATCTCAACTAGGGTCTTTTCCATCCTCTCGAAGAATGGCTCTTGCAACTGCATTAAATTTAACACTCCCTCTCAACAAGAGAGACATTCTTAGCAACACACCAAGCTTGTCTTGAAAGTACACAAATTTTGTCAACGACATGGGATTGGTCAAAATATCTCCAGTTTGTTCTGCCGTCAGAACATACTGAATAGTGAGAATGTTCTTCTGCACCATGTCCCGAACATAGTGATATCTCATCTTAATGTGTTTCGTTCTGTCATAAAACACAAGATTCTCGGAGAGCTTTATACAACTCTGGTTATCACAGTGAATTATTGTGGGTTCCAACTCAACACTGAACAAATCTGAGAGTAGCTTTTTGAGCCACGCTGCTTCTTTACTAGCAACACTTGCAACAATGTATTTTGTCTCTGCAGTGCTTTGGGCTATGGAGCCCTGCTTCCTACTGGACCAGGAGATCATAGCTGAACCCAAACTGAAACAATATCCGGAAGTGCTCTTCTAGTTCATTGTACTGCCCATCCAACCTGAATCTATATAGCCATGAAGCATTACACCTCCACTAGAGGTGTATATGAGCCCATACGCTATAGTCCCCTGTGCCTAGCAACAACCATATGAATGTGTTTTGACTCACACATTAATTGGCTGAGGGCATTCACTGCGTAACAAATGTCTGGTCTGGTGTGTACTAGATACATCAAGGATCCAATAATCTAATGATATATTGTAGGGTCTTCTGGATCTGAACAAGTAGCTTGATCATGTAACTTCTTCAGGTTAGAAATCATAGGTGTGGTCATGGACTTACTGTCCAACATCTCAAATCTGCGAAGCACATCAATTGCATACTTACTTTGTGAGAGAAACATCTCACCATGTTTCTGCTACACTTTTAAACCAAGAAAGTAATGCATAAGACCCAAGCCCTTCATTTCAAATTCTGTTGATAACTCCCTCTTAGTCTAAGCTGTTAGATGTTCCTCCCTAGTAAGAAACAAATCATCCACATATAGAACCAAGATAACAAGATGATTCTTCACAATCTTTATATAAAGATTAGGATCTGCTATACTCTTAGAGAACCCAAGACTCTGAAGAAAACTGTCAATTCTTCCATACCAAGCTCTTAGAGCCTATTTCAATCCATACAATGCTTTATTGAGTTGACAAACATGAGATTCCTTCCCATGGATCACAAAACCCTCAAGCTACTCAATATAAACCTCTTGCTCAACTTCACCATTAAGAAAGGTAGTGTTAACATCCATTTGGTGAAGTTTCCCATAAAAAAATTGACGCAAGAGAAATGATGACTTTGATAGAGGTATACCCGGAAACATGAGCAAAGATCTCATCATAATCAATTCCCTCTTTCCGAGAGAAACCACGAGCCACAAATCTAGATTTGAACTTTTTAATACTGTCATTTGTTGTATGCTTTATTTTGTAAATCCATTTAAAGGTTACTATTGATTTTCCTTGAGGTCTTGGGACCACTTTCCATACATCATTCTTCAATATTGACTCATATTCTTCTAACATGGCATCCTTCCACACTTTATGTTTGACAGCCTCATCAAAAGTGGAAGGTTCTGAGTCAATCACAAGATTCAACTGAGCTATCAAACCTGAGTACTTATCTGGTTTCTCGCTTTCTCTGAAAGTTACTTTAGGTGTTGCATGTTTTTTTGCTTCCTTTAAAATTTCACGACACCATGCCGACTTCCTTTTGGCAGAAGGTTTCTCTAAGGGAAACTCAATAGAATCCCTTATGGGGTCCACTGAAGGCTCTCTAGCCTCCTCCCTTTGCCCATTTGAAAGTTGTGGATCTGAAGGTTCTAGAGATGGAGCTTCATGCTTCTCTATATCATAAGGAAGTTATCTGGAATGACGAAAGACGACTTCCTCATGGAAGGTCACATCTCTATTGACCTCTATGTACTTTTTCCCTGGTACATAGATTCAATATGCTTTTGAGGTCTCACTGTACCCCACAAAAGTCCCTTTCTTTCCAGAGGGCTCTAACTTAGTCGTCTTTTCTTTTGGTATATGAATGTAGACATGACTACCAAAAATTCTCAAATGATCAACTGAAGGATTCTTACTCGTGAAGACTTCTTCTGAGTTTTCTCTTCCAAGGCTTTACGAGGACACTTATTTTGAATATAGACTGTAGTACTTGCAGCTTCGGCCCAAAGAGACAATGGAAGATTCTGATCATACATCATAGCTATGGCTGCTTCATAAAGTGTCATGTTCTTTCTTTCTGCAACCCCATTTTGTTGGGGATTATAAAGCATGATCATCTCCCTCTTAATCCCATAAGCCCGACAAATATCATCATACTTGTGGGAGTCAAACTTGTTTCCATTGTTTGTTCTGAAAACATGAATATATCTACATGTCTGATTCTCAACAAGATTCTTAAAATCCTGAAATTTACTGAAAGATTCATCTTTAGTTTTCAGAAAATAAATCTAGGTTTTACGAGAACAATCATCAATAAAAAATAACATAATAAAGAAAACCATTCATGGCATTCATGGACGGAGTAGTCATAGGTCCACATAGATCATAATGAATAAGATTTAAGATACCATTAGTTTTTCTATTACTGTGAGGGTAAGCTTTCTTTGTATTTTTACCAAGGCACAACCTCTACAAATACTATCATGCTCAAAAGAAAAAACTGGCATGCTTGTTACCATCTTTTGCAAACATGGGAGAACATTATAGTTGAGATGTCCAAACCTTCTGTCCATAGTTCGTAGGGGTTGATCATCTCATGAGCTAATGCTTGAATAACTTGACCAGTGATTTTGTAAAGTTGACCACTGATTTTGTAAAGTCCACCTTCTTGAGATCTTATTTTCATGGTTGAGCTCATACTTTCATTTGAGGGCAACATAAGAGCCTTTCCTTTGGAGAAGGCTACTGTGTATCATTTACTTTCTAGAACTGCAACTGAGATAAGATTTTTCTTTAATCCAGGAACATAAATAATTTCTTCAATATGAAATACATTACTTGACTGAAGCTGAAAAAATGTTGATCCAATTCCTGTGATGGAATAAGTGTCATCATCACCCATTTTTAACTTCACATTGAACTTCTTATCTCGGTAGTTCACGAGGTTTTGTTTGAATCCTGTCATGTGCTTGGAGGCTGAGCTGTCCACTAACCAAATTTCCTCTGATTTGGTGACAACATCGGAGAGAAATGAAACAAGATAAATTTCTCTGCGTTGTTCTTGTTCTTTAGCAACAACTCTGATTCTCTTTCTTTGAAGCTCTTCTTCCTCAGTTGCAACTGAAACATGGAGCCTGCGTTTTTGTTTCTGTTGTGAAGGAGGGTTCCTGTAGTCTTTTGCATAATGATCTAACTTGTTACAGTTAAAACATCTTACTTTAGATAAATGAGAGTGAGGATGAGAGTGCTTACCTTGAGGTTTATTACCTTTTCCTTTGTGTTGAGGAAATCTCTTCCATTTCTTGGCTTTGATTGAAAGAACATGGTATTTCACCGTTGAGGGTTCATTTATGCTTTTAAGTCTTCCCTCTTCTTCCAAGCAATCATGCCATAATCTCTCGAAGTTGGGTTGAACTTCTCTTCCATTCACTGATGAGATAAATGTCTCCCGTGATTCTGGAAGACCATCTATTGTTGTTTGTACAAGGTCATCATCATCTACTGCAACTCTAATTGCTGCAAGTTGATCTCTTGTTTGGACAATTTTGGAAAAGAAGACAGAGATAGTTTCATCTTTTCCCATCTTCAATGTACATAATTGTTTTTTCAAGGTCATTTTCTGAGTTGGGGATTTCTTTTCATACAAATTTGCTAGGGCATCAAAACATTCATTTGTTGTCTTTAGATGAGCAATAAGAGGCATCAAGCTATCTTTCAATGAGTAAAAAATGACCCTCTTGGCTTTGGCCTGCCTATTCTTATAGGTTGAGATGTAACTCAAGCAAGGGGGGGGTTTCAAAAAAATAAGACAAAGTCGACAAAGTAAGTTCTTCTTTAATGGAAAAATGTCCACATGAGTCTCATGATATAACTTATAATCTTTTATCATCCCAACATTCGAGGAAGGTCAATGATGTGATCATTCCCTTCTTCTTAACTGCTCCTAGGTCTCATGGACCATCCCGGGAGAGAAGAGGGTCACACATTATCTCAGTTTGGTACTTAACCAAGAAACTGCCTGGTCCCTGACCAATATACTCCATAACTCATCTGGGGGCCCTAAATCACAACTAGGGTCTTATCCACCAAGGTACACAACCAAGGATCAATCCAAGCATCGAGCAAGGATTCCCTGGAACACGTCCATGGGCCCTAGAACACATCTAGGGACTTACATCATCAAATTGCTTGGTCCTTGACCAAGAACCCTAGCAATACATTGGGGGCCCAACTAGGGTGTTTTTCCATGGATCTAATTGCTTGGTCCTAGACCAAGAACCCCAAGAGTGTACAGGGGCCCTAGATCTCAACTAGGGTCTTTGTCATCCTCCTGGAGAATGACTCTTGCAGTTGCATTAAATTTAACAAAGTAATCATTTATCAAGAGATGCAATTTGGTTACATTTTTAAAATAATTTTTCAAGTGTTTAAAAATCTTTGGTTTGAAATTCTTGGGTGTGCATGGTTTGATTATAATTATCACCATATATTATGAAATGGATACAATATTCTCTTCATACAATTAATAAATTTCATTTTTTGGCCGTCTTAATAGAATGAATATTTTCACTTTTCCTATTTCACTAAAAATTCTTTATATTAAAATACTTTAAAAACTGTATAAAAAAAAGTAATTTATTTTCATCAAAGTAGTTTTAAGACTAATAATTAAGATTGAAAGTTGTCCAATTGAATTAAGACTGAGAATTGGCCAACCCTAAAAGAATTGCCTCGATAAAGCTCTATAAATGCAAACCACTCTATTCTAGGAGTTTTGGCCAACCCAAAAACAATTACCTTCATTATTATTCAAGTTAAAGCTCTATAAATGCAAATCACTCTATTCTAAGAGTTTTGGCCAATCCAAAAACATTCACCTTCATTATTATTCAAAATAAAGCTCTATAAATGCAAATCACTCTATTCTAGGAGTTTCATTCAATCCAAAAACATATGCCTCCATTGTTATTCCAGATAAAGCTCTATAAATGCAAATCACTCTATTCTAGAAGTTTCATCCAATCCAAAAACTAATGCCTCCATTGTTTTACCAGTGCATCTTTTGCTTTTTCCCTTCTCCAAGAAAGAAATTTCCGATATTCTCCTTAATTGAATCGACCCAATTATTGGTGGTTGCCTTGAAATACTCTCGTTTCAAGCAATCATTTGAGGCTCTTTTCATTACCTTGAAGTGCATGTCTCATTGACTCTAATTCGATATCTAATCAAGTTACTTAAGATTCAATTATCAACATCTTAGTACAATGCATGGGCCTCTTATATTCTTTTTATGGCCTCCATTAGCTTTGATTGGAGGTTCTTGATGACATTGTTGAAGTTTTGATTTTTTACCTCCATTGAATCTTTATTATATATATATTTTTTCAATTACTATACAAAGATGAATTCAATATCTAATCAAGTTACTTAAGATTCAATTATCAACATCTTAGTACAATGCGTGGGCCTCTTATATTATTTTTATGGCCTCCATTAGCTTTGATTGGAGGTTCTTGATGACATTGTTGAAGTTTTGATTTTTTACCTCCCTTGAATCTTTATTATATATATATATATATATATTTTCAATTACTATACAAAGATGATTGTGACATAGATGCAATATGTTTTTATTTAAGAAATGTAGATTGTGTTACATTTGTTACATTTGCATTATTCATAAAAACATGAGGATCATTAATCAAATCAATATAATTTAAAATGGAGTTTTCTTTGACTTCTACATCCTCTTCATTCAAAATATTTCCATCTCTATCCTTTAATGCTTTCATCCTTGCTTTAATTTATAGAACACATTATAGAGCATTTATAGAGCACATTATATTCCATATAGTCAAACCTAATGGATGCTAGACCATATAGATTTGTGACTTAATCATAATAAATTATGGTTGAATTTGTTTTTTAATCTCCGAACTTGTGAACAAAGAAAGATATTCCTCTGCTAGTAGGGTTGTAGACATTATTATATCTATAACAAAACTTACTAGGAATAAGGTTTACATAAACTTTGCTTAATGGTAATCTAAAAACATCTTGTCAAAATTGTGTTTTACTACATTGTATAAAGGCCTTCAATGATAACACAATTATCAACTTAAAAATGAGAGCCATGATTTCAAAATGAAAACTTTAGTCTTAAAAATCAATATTTTTGCATAAAAAAATTGAAAATCAATCATTGAATTAAAAATTGGTGCTACTAGTAGCAATGCTTTTAGAAAATATTTCTATATAAGGTTAAAAATTATGGTGATTTTCAAACACGACATTAACCTTTAATGTTGCTAAAAATAAACCTTTAAATCATCATCCAAATTGAAAAGCATTGCTACTAGTAACACCCCTTGTTGGGGGTTAAAATTAACTCGTTTGAAACCATGACCTTAACAATTCACATTGTTGCAACCATAATCTTAAAATCAACTCCTTAAAATCAACCCCTGAATCAAAAAGTAGTGTTATATTTCTTTTGGGGTTAAAATTACACTATTTTTTAAACTACTTAAAAAACTGATATTGTTGCAAGCAAAACTTTAAAACAAACATTTCTTTAGGATTAGTTTATCGCTTAAAACTTTTATTTAGGGTTGAAATTTTAATATTTTCAAAATTATTGTGGTTCTATAAACAATGATTGGCCAACCAACATGTCGTCAATTAACAAGATTGTAGCCAACTACATTAAAACAAATGTATCCTCTTTAGCTTTTAATGTATAATGCGGTTTTAAGTGTTTTTCTTCAAACATTTAAGATAATTCTAGAACTCCTAGACTTAATAAAACATCAAAGGTAATTTCAAATAAATACAACAATAAGGGCGTATAATTCTCAATGAAGCAAAATTAATGAATTAAAGAGTAAATTACAATGGAAAATATATCGAAGTTGAATTCAATCCAATTTGTGATAAAATAATTACAATAATTGTTAATAAGACACAACCCTAGTTATTCAAGGCATGTTAGAATTCTTATTGAGGGTTTATGATAAAAAGTTGAGGAAACAAATTGTTGTGAATTCATAAAGTTTAGAAGAGCATATATTGATGATGTAAATAATAACAACCATGGCCATGGCCTCTATTTTTCATTAGTTTCTCATAAAATTAAGAAAAAATAGAGTCACACAACAATTTCATAGAACAAAAGTTAGGGTGGGTGAAGGTATATTAAGAACAAATACAGGTGAGAACCTTCCAAAGATTCAAGCCATGACATTTTAGAATGGAAATCAAAGCGTGACCTGGTTCACAAAGAAACAAAATTTCATACAAGCACTAAGTATATTGAGATTCACCATGAGTCTATGGCTAGGGTTTCCTCCGCTGCAGGCCCCTTTTCCTCACCTTTCTCCTTCTTTCCTCCACTCTTCATTCTCCTTCCCTGTTGCAGTGGGTGTTTTGTCGCTTTTTCGGCTCCAGATCCTTGTTGTGCTCGCAGGCTAGTGTGTTGGAGCGATTGATGTTGTTTTGAGATGAGACGGGCATGGTTTTTTCCTTATTGCTACATACAAGTTTGCAGTGGATCGGGGGAGCTGATGGATTAGTTGTGTGTGACATTGGTTCGAGAGGCTGTTTTAAGCGTTGTTTTTCGGATTTTGGTTGTAGATCCTTGCCTCTTACATTTTTGTGGTGGGTGGGATGTTCGATCCCCTATATATTCACCGGGACTTTCATTGATTGACCTTCCCCTGCTTGGATCTGGTCATCGGTGCATGGATTTTCTTCTTTGATGGTTGGGGGTCTTCATGGCCTCCTTTGCATGACAGTTTCTATGTGGTGAGACCCACCTCTTTGTATCCTTCTTCACATATTTTTCTTTTGTTCACCCTCTCAAGATTCAGGACCATTCAAGGTTTGATGGATACCCTTTGCTTCGTAGCCTAGGATTCAATGATTTTGGTGTCAAGTTCAAGGTTTTTTGAATATGGGGCTCAGATCCTCTTTTGCCTTTGAGAGGATGTATGTTGCTCTAAATTGGTCTGTCTCGCATATGTGTGTTCGTTTGAGGAGTACTTTTTGGTATGCTCTTGGAAAGGTTTTGGGGTTTTATCCACATCGGTCTGCAGTTCCCTTCTCTGGTTGTCACTGGATTGATTGGGGTTTGATGTATGTCAGATCATAGTTCTCTTGTGTTGGGTGTTGGTGTCTCATCCCCCTTTTTTACTGTTTGTTGGTGTGGCCTGAGCTTTGAGGTCCATTCCTAAGGGTGTGCAGTGTTGAGGGCCAAACAACGCTTTGAGGTCCATTCCTAAGGGTGTGCAGTGATGAGGGCCAAACAATGCTTTGAGGTCCTTTCTTTGGGCATGCAATTTTTTGGTCCATCTCATTCGGTTTTTCTGTCAGTGGTGTTTTCTTCAGTACATCTGTTATCTAGTTCTTTTGGTGTGGGAGCTCATACCACTCTAATTTGGTCTTTCTGGGCTCCGGAGTTTCTTTGGGATGGCTCTCTTGGCCATTTTTTTTCGAGGAGGGAGTTCATGCTTCTATGACTATTTCTGATACACTTTTGATTTTTTTTTTAAAATGTTTTCCTCTTGGTGAGATTTTAGCCAGTTTTTGGGCCTCTGTAGGCTCATTTTTTCTGATCTTATAACCCATGTTTGGGTTGTGCTAAGTGCACCTACAAAATGTAATTTGGTTCTCTTCGGATGAATAAAATTATGCTTCTTTCTCTGTGGAAAATATTGAGATCCTCCATTATTTTGTTAGGGGGCATAAGAAAAAATGGAAAGGAAATAAAAATGATCAAAGTAAATTACAATGGAAAAAATGGTCAGAGTAAACTTATACTCATTTTTTTACATATTTAGAAAGGAAATAAAAATGATTAAAGTAAATTACAATGGAAAAATGGTCAGAGTAAACTTTCACATGTCCATGAAATAAAAATGTCATTTTTTTACATATTTAGAAAGGAAATAAAAATGGTCAAAGTAAATTACAATGGAAAAAATGGTCAGAGTAAACTTATACTCATTTTTTTACATATTTAGAAAGGAAATAAAAATGGTTAAAGTAAATTACAATGAAAAATGGTCAGAGTAAACTTTCACATGTCCATGAAGGGATTTGGTCCATGAGTTGCAATTGACCATAAAACCTAAATCAAGACCTTGTTTGATGATCTGTTGGCTCCGTTGGACTTGGGATGTTCAAATATCTCTAGGGGTTCCCTTCTCTCACTTTTCCCATGGCATGAACATGTTTTGTTGGGAAATTTCTAGAGCCATCATTTTGCTCAGTGAAGAACAATGCAAGAAGTTGGTTTTGGAGGTCAAATTTGCAAATCACCATATTAGGCACTGTTGGATAGCATGTTGGCCTCCAAATGGCCAACATACATGTATAAGAATTGATGGATGGTAATCTTGTTGCTTCATTAATTTTTTATGCATGAAGAGATTTTTTATCATGGATGTGATAGCTAATGCGATGCTAAGCTATTAGGTGATCTTATGCATTTGTACTTTTGTGTTGGAATTAGTGATTGATTCCAAGCTTATAGGTGATGGGAGTAGTGATGAGTACTAGTGATAGGGTTGTAGGTTTTTCTTAGGCAAAGGGAGTTGACCATGATCATTCTCTTTCTTAAGGATTCTCTTAGTGGGAGGGAGGTGGCCTTGTTGAGGTTGTTTATTTAGTTGTCAAAGGTTTTGAGGATCATGATAAGGATTCTCATGATTATAATTTGATGATGACCCTTATGGGTTGTTGTTACTCTTACCATGAGCTTGTATTTTAGGATCGATGAGTTGAGATGCATGTAGATTCTATCTTGTGTTTTATATAGATATTATCTATTTGTATCGATCTTGTTGGAGATGTGATTATCTTTGTAGTATGTGATAAATATATTTTAATGTGGTTCCAAGATATGTTTCCTTATGATGATGACTTTAGAGATATTAGATTTTTTACATGTTACCATTGATGTCTTCCTTATTCTAGAGTGATTTCAAATTTTGACAGGAAGCAGTGGTCTAGGGTTATGTTCCTTCAGTTTCACATATGGTTATTGTTCTTTTAGATCCCCTAGTAAAGGGGAAAAGGAAGTAGCTTGGTTTGGTGGATAAAACCAAGTTGCTTTGTTGTAATATCCTTGCACATTCACCATTTGAAGGATAAGTTGTAAATTGTTTGGTCGATTCCTTGGAGAGAGACACACCTTTGTGAACAATGATTTCTTAGATGTTGATAGGTGCAGACTTGTACTTGTGGGTATGCCTCGCATGGATAGGTATGCCATTCTATCATGATGGAGGATATCTTTTCATATTTATGGAGGCACCAAAGTTACAGGTTACAGATTCATCGGGAGTTGATCATTATTACAAAAAAAACTTGTAAAGAGGGAGTGTTATCTTCTGGGGTTACTCCAAAAGTGTTTCCACCTTGCCAACAGAGAGATAGGTCCCCCAACCCCCTTGAAAATGCTTTACGAAAAAATGGATGGCTCAATTTGGGTGGATTCTTGACCTTGGTAAGAGTTTTAGCAAAGTGTCATTATCTAGAAGGTTGTTACCATGATTTCCATGATGAGTAACTCATTTGGTGCACACAATGGGGGAGTTGGTTGCTTGATTAGGGGATGTGCCTACCTAAGAGGAGAAGCACTAGGAAATTGGAGGGAACTTATCCCTAAGATCTCAGGACCATGTTATGTACACCCTAGGGGTTGCACACTTGACTTCAGGACATTCTTGGGTTGAGGATCATACTTTATGGAGGTTGGTTGTGGACCTAGAAACATATGTCGAGGAGTAGCATTGGAGCATGGTAATCACATTGACACACATGAGAGTATAATTGGGCACATGAGAGGACATATGCACAGAGTTAGAGGAGGAGTTCCTTGCATGAGGACACTTGGATAGAGGACCATCATGGAAGAGGGAGCATTGGATTAACAACTTATTGGAGGGCGCATCATCTTGGAGGAGGCATTGGACCCAAGGATGATCATTCTTGGAGAGTGTTTCACCTTGGGCATTGGATAAACCCTATTTTGACACATGTACATCCTTGTATTGTAGAGAACACCATGTGGGGTTGTCTTTTTGGCTACTTGTATGGACATAATCCATTGTTTTATGTTAGCCTCCCTCATTTATTGTGTATATAAAGGGAAGAGAGAGTTCTTATACATATTATCATCATTGTACTATATTATTTGTATTATCTTGAGAAGTCCTGTAGAGAGAAACACATGTGAGGAAACCCTAGGAACATGATGTTAGGGTTCAAGAGGAAACCGTAGGAGAAGACAAGGAGAGAGAGACGTCTTGGAGGTTCTTGGATAGATTGTTTTTCTGTGATGGTAAGTTTCACTTTTTTTATTCTAGGGTTTGTGCCATGCATGTAAACCCTAGGGAAGAACATGATGTTTGAGAAAATGATGGTTATTATGGATCTTATTGTAGCAATAAGGTTTCTACCCTAGTTACATAATACATGGAGAGTGGATCTAATGCCTTTGCATGATTTTGGAGCCTTGTTCTTGTGGGATGTGAGGCTAGGTCTTAATATTGGTGTGATTCCTTGCTTAGAAGTCTTCTCGATTATTGTATCCTTGATGTTCCATGGAGGTCTTGGTGCTTGTGTAAGAGAAAGAGTTGAATACCTAGGGTTTGATTATTCAAACCCTAACATGGACATGTAGATTGAAGGCTAGTGTTAGATTTGTCTTGACATGTACTTGTGTTATCTAACATGGCCAGGGTTTGTAAACCCTAAGGAGGACAACAATGCTAGCATGGAGAACTTGTGTGGTACAATATTGTTGTATGTTCCAAGGAGGACTTGCTAGCATTGATGATAGAATGTTGAGAATATTTGGAGTGACTAGCTTTGGTTGGAAGTGATTCCTAGTTAGGAAGATTTGGTGGCTAGGTTTTTCTTATGGTTTCCCTAGCTAATATTTATAGAGCTTGACTTACACTAGCATAGTGATAAATTGTGGTATCAAATCGTAATATATATATGTGTGTGTGTGTGTGTGTGTGTGTGTGTGTGTGTGTGTGTGTGTGTGTGTGTGTGTGAAGTTTGCAACTATCCAAAGTTTGTGCACTTGCATATTTGTTTTTCAACTTATGCTTTCTTCATGATTGAGTAGAATTCAACCCTTGTCATTCATGTTGATTTGAATTGGTTAAGTGGTTTAACACATAACCGAAAGATAAAAGAGTATGTTTTTTGTTTCTAAAAATTGTTGTAATAAGCCATTTCATATATATTATATGCCTCAAAAAGTGTTCCCTAAGGGTTTTAACATTATGGGATTGAAGTACAATTATATGGTATTTATTCTCTTATGTTGTTGGGCGAAATTAGGTTTAAGGGAAGTCAAATATTAGTCATGATGTAATTTAATATTTTATATCATCCCTAATGTTGAAAGGTCATAGGGAATAGATATGGGAAACCTAGTGGTTAGGTGAAATTTCAGAAGTTGCATTAATTGCCCATACAATGAAATTTCTACACTTTACATGGGTTGAGTCTCCTTTCCATGGATGGTGTGAATATTCAATACAATAGTGTAGTTGAATTGAGGGAGTATGTCAACCCATTTTACACTTATGAATATTGGATATCGATGACCCACTATCACCATGTATGTGGAGATATGGAATTCGTGCACATTCTAACAAAATGAAATAAACCAATCAAAATAAAGGATTATGTGTGTGTGGAAGGCCAAAAGCTTTGGAAAATGTGGTGAGTTTTATAAACAATTTATAAAAAAATCACATTGTAAGCACAAACAAGAAACCTAGTTGTGTGTTTAAGGAGTGTGATGGAAATTAGGTCGGGGTTTGTGCAATGAAAATAACAGTTGTTGAGGAGTTGTTGATCGATTCCTAATTTTTGAATTGAATTAAAGAAAAAAGTGATTGTGTTTTATATTTTATAGTCATCATTTATTGATTGTATTTGAATATGATTTGCAATAGTTTTATCTTATGCATCTTTTATCTAATTAACATTCTAGTCAATATGGTCAAAAGTTGATCACAAGAAATAAATTGATGTAGGAGAAGTAATATAGTAGACATTTTTTTTTATGTTTTTGAACAATGTTTCTTATTGTTCTCATCCATATTACTTGTTTCTTATTTGTAGGATTCCACAATGCTTGTGAATGATCATGAGGATGGATTTTTTTATTTATCATGATCATGATCTACTGAATTCTATTAAATCACAAGTGAAGAAATTGATAGTTGAACTCCTTGGTTTTATGGGAATTTTCATGAGTTAACTTTAACATGGAATTATCCATATGATGATGCCAAAATCAGAGTCTCCACCATCAATATGATTCATATAGCTTGTGATGTTGGCTTACCATTTTTGGGTTTTTTTGTTTATTTAATTTTTATGCATTTTTTGGAATAATTTTTTTTTTTTCAATTCAGGGGGGTGATTGCACCAAAAAAAATTACATAATTAAATTAATTAACTAAAATATAATCTCAAGAAAAGGAATTTTTCTTCTTGACATCTCACATACCACTATACCATTTCATACGTTTATCACAATTCAAAAGAATTATTAACAATTACATTTGCATTGATTGACTTTATAAAGTCAAAATGATCTTTAATCCTATAATATATTGGGCCCAACCTATGAGAATAGTTCACTAGGAAGAATTTGGTGGTGTTTGTTTCCTCCACGAACTTAGCCAATTCCAAGTGGGTAATATCCTTCACTTGGGATGTCTACTACTTCTTTTTTGCAGTGTATTGCCACATCAATTCTATGAATTCGCTTAATGGAAGGACTTTGATAGACAAAGATAACATCTCAAGGGCTCAATGGTTAAATCATATATGGTATATATAAAACCAAGATCTATATTAGTGAGTATCTACCCCAGTTAGTAGTTGATATCAATGTGGCTCTCCTTTGGGATGTCAATTCCACCAACAAATTTGAAGGGGAGGTTTTGTTGGGGAAAGGTAAATGGATAAAAGTGAAAGTAGATTTTATTGTAATTAATATATTTGTATGTATATTATTAATCTTGATCGGTACATAAATGAAATTATGTTTCTTCATCTAGGTAGAGAAGAGTGAGATGCACCATTTATACATTGCAAGTAACCAAGTTGATGAAGGTATGGATAGAATGAAGTGAAGTAGTTAACCATAGTTTACCGTAGAGTGGGGTGGTACAGTTGATTAAAGGAAAGTATGTGCATAATTATACCAATCTTACAAAGAAGGAAATTTACTTATCATTTGGTGCAAAAGATAGAAAGGCACGGATTACCCATTGATTTTTAGGTTTTATGTCTCATTTTTGTGTTGTTTTTTTGTCCCTTAAATTAACTCATACATATTTTATCAATCAAAAATGCATTTTGAACATGTAAAGGATGCAAGAGAAGCATCACAAGGCTATGTGGTGCAATGACCAAAAATATTGTACCACACATTTGGATGATAAGAAGAAAACATGTGATAGTGGGATACCTATAATTTTCCTTCCTAATATTTCCCACAAGGGTGACAAAAATTCAATCACATATCATTTGAGATACTATGATTGTTTGGAAGATATACTTAAAATAGACTTTCTATCCTACAAAGTGGTTTTCTTTAAGGTTAGGTGGTGCAGATTGTTACTACAAGGTGATGAAATAATTACCATTTGTTTGACAAAACATGGTATCCCCACATAGGATGGACAGATTAAGAAAATGCTCACACAATCGGATCAAATATCATAACACCGATGTTTTTACATTGTTAAAACCCTATAAGAGGGAAATATTCCACGACCCTAGCCAACACATCCACTTGAGGCAATATATTAATGCAAAAGAAAAATATTTTACAAGAGTGTTCCCCAAAATCAATCTTAAGCAAATGACCCTCCATGCTATTTAAATATAGATCATGGACCAATTGGGTGTTGAGCCACAAATCAATATAGACATTAAGATCAAGAAGAATATGAGGAGTCAGATCACTCTATGCCTAGAACATATCATGACCATCAAATTAGATAACTAAAAATGCATACTAATTGATACTAAAGAAACACACGTTTACCTAAAGATGCACTAGACCAATTTGATTTTAACTAACTCCTAAGTGTATAAATATCCTAACACCCCCCTTAAGAACAACTTGTGATAGGATTGAAGGATTTACAAAGGTATCAAAATAGGAGAATGAAGGAGGAATTAGAGCCTACCCCCTCTTAATGGAAACTTCTTAAACTCATAACATAGATCGGAGTTTGGAAAAAATCACATATGTAAGAGAATTTGTGAACATGTATGCAACTTGATCATCTATCGAGCAAAAGAGAAATTCAATAACTTGATCATAAATAATATTTCTAATGAAGTGCATTTGTATCTAAATGTGTTCATTGCACTGATGTTGAACCGGATCTTTGGCGAGCTCAATTGTACTCTTATTATCACACTAAAATGTGGTCTGATGCTACTGCTAGAATCCAAAATTTGAAAGGATATGTTGAAGCCACAAGGATTCTTGACTTGCATTAATCGTTTCTTAGTACTCTTCTTTTGTTGAAGAAAGAGAAAGAGCCTATTATTTCTTACAAGCCCAAGTGACATGTCCATAACCAAGGCTAAAAACATAACTTGTAGTAGGCTTTTGATCATCAAGGTCACTAGCCCAATTTGAATCAGTGAAACCAACCAATAAAGGAATCCCCCTTGAACTGTAATGTATCCCAAACTAAATTGTACCCCAAATATAGCAAAGTATATTTTTTGTTGCTTTCCAATGGATTTCATGGGGTATTTTCATATACTGGGTAACAAGCCCAACAACAAAGAAATTATCAAGATGAGTATGAGTCGAATACAAGAGGCTACCAACTAATAGAGGGTACAAAATGGCATCGACTTTGGGAGTAGTACAAGTGGTAGCAAGTTTTATTCCAAATTGGATGGTACAAGGGGTTGATTTACAACATACTTACACTGGGAAAGGGAAATTCCTTCCTTAGTTTGCAATACTTGGAGGCCAAGGAAATAATGAAAATAGCCTAAATCTCTCAATTCAAATTTATTCTTAAGTATGGATTTCACATGGTTTAAATGTTTAGGGTCACTACTAGTGCGGATAAGGTCATCAACATAAATAACATATATTATGAGATGGATTCCTACTTCCTTGGTATAGACATTGAGGTCATAATGACATCCATTAAAGTCAGTTTCAATCATAAAGCTATCCATTTTAGAATACCAAGATTGAGGAGCTTGCTTAAGACCATATAGATATTTCTTAGGGTGATAAACAAGTATGGATTCATTTTGAACATAGCCAGGAGGTTGTTCCATGTAGATTTATTCTTGTAGATCACCATGCAAGAATGCATATTTAAAATCCATATGATGGACCTCCCATCTATGTGAGGCAGTAAGAAATAGAACAAGGCAAATGGAATTCATTTTGTCTATGAGGAAAAAGGTTTCATTGTAATCAATTCCTTCAACTTGAGATAATACTTTGGAAACTAACCAGACCTTATGTCTTTTAACACTTCCATTTGATGCATAATTAGTTATATACACCCATTTACATCTAAAAATTTGTATTCCTTTTGGAAGAGGTACATGTTCTCAAGTATCATTTTCCATTAAGGAATAATATTGTTCATCCATTGTTGTATCCCAATTTAGATGACCAAAAGCTTCTGTAAATGTTTCTAGATCACGAATATTTGAAACTTGATCTAAAAGAGAGGATGCTATTTTGAATTGTGAACATGTGCATTGTTGATCTGTAGGATCAACAACAATATCACTAGCTACTTCATGTGTTGAACGAACCCATCTAGGAAGCAGTAGTACTAGTGCAATATCATGCTCAATGGACTCATCTGAAGGAAGGTGACTAGGAATAGGTGGATTTTCATCCTCATTATAATCATCTAAAGAAGAAACTAGAATAGAATAAAAAAATTTGGGAAGAGAAGATGGCACAAATGTCAAAGATGGCTCACATTCCAAAGATGGAACAAGCATTGAATTAGGCTCGCATGCCAAGATATTTTCATTAAACTTAACATCTCTTCTAATAATTATTTCATCGGAATGAGGTTGAAGAAGTATGCAACCTTCGACATCTTCATAATATCAAACAAAAATGCACTTCTCACATTTAGGTTGTAATTATTTCCTTTTCTCATCAAGAATGTGAGCCCATTCTTCACTACCAAACACATGGAAGTGGCTTACATATGGTTTAATTTTACTCCATTCTTCCTCTAGTGCTATTTTTTTAAAAGCCTTTGTGGGAGTGTGATTTACTATGTAATTGACACAATTGACGACTTCCATGCCATAATAAATACTTAATCCCTTAGATTGGATCACACAATTTGTCATTTCCTTTAATGTATGATTCTTTCTCTCAACAACACCATTTTGTTGTGGTGTATATGGAACAATATATTGGATTTAAATTTCCCATGCAATGAAACAAGTTGTGAATTTGTTGTTAACATATCCACCTCCATTATCTATTCTTAACCTCTATAATTAATGTCCATATTGTTTTTCTACAAGGTCCTTGTAGGCCTAAAACATGTCAAAAAATTCACTCTTAAGTTTTAATAAATAAACCCAAGTGCATATCAAGAAGTCAGCATTCAAAGTTAAGAAGTAATTGAACCCAGAGAAAGAAGGAGAAGAAAGAGGACCAAACAAATCACTATGAACAAACTGCAAGGGGGTCGAGGCATACTGAGAGGAATGTTTTTCAAAATTGTCTCGATGATGTTTTTCGAGAATACAACAAGAACAACCATCATATCTAAAATAAATGAGAGGAAGACTAGTCACCAAACTTTGATTACATATTTTTTTAATTGAGCGATAGTTTAGATGACCATCCCACTCATGCCAAAATTTTCTTAAGTAATTTCTGAGTATTAAAAACTAATGGAAAATATGATGACCCAAATTTGTCAAATTTTTACAACCTGGTAATATCGTCAACAATTACAGTGGCTAGGACATGCTTAGGATCTTTTAAATCCTTGATTACAACTTGGTGAGGTGAAAAATCTATTGTTTTACCTTCACCTGAATGAGTGGTCTAATTTACTAATAGAAGGTTGTAGGAAAGACTTGAAACACACAAGACATCATTGAAATGACCATTATCTACCTAAACTATTACATACCCTACAACATTAACATGTCTATCATAACCAACAAATATTTGTATGGTGTTACATTCATTTAGAGTATAAAAAATGGATTTATCCTTATCCATATGATAAGATGCTCCAAAATGATGAAACCACTCATAAGAAGAAGAAGTAGATGTTGCACTGAAGGAGAAACCAGAAGTAGAAAGTGCATGTCCATGAGAAGAAGAGTGAGAAGAAGAAGAATCAATATTGTTGTTGTGTTTCTTCATTGTTTATTCTAAGGCCTCCATATTTTTAAAACATTAGACTCTAGATGACCATCTCACCCACAAAAATTGAAATGCCTAGCAATCTTCTTACTTTTTGATTTTGGTCCAATGCCACCATTGGGAGTAGAGGTTTGTTGATTTAGTTTGGGACCCTTGTTTTGCTTGTCATTGTGAGGATGTTTCTTATTTGTATGCTTGGTTTTATATTTTTGTTGGGCTAATAAGGATTTGTTGGATGTACATGCATTGTTGATCACTCCAAGATGTGAGAGCGTGTCTTGCTCTTTAATGAAAGAATCACAAAAAGACTTAGGAGAGGATTCTTTGTATGAATCCCCTAGAGCTTCTATGGTGGCGTGAAATGCAGATATAAACATAGAATATGCAATACGGATATTAGCAAGAATAACATATATAAATCGATCATCCTTAATGTCTATTTAACATTCTTTAAGTAAAAGTCTAAGTGTTTTAAACTTAGAGAAATAATATTCAATGTAAGGGAAATAATTAGGACTTAAATACATTATTTTATTTTCAAGTTGGTGGGATCAAATTAAATTATGTTTACCAAATACCTTATTCATATTATCCCAAGATTCATCTAGGTCATCAATTCATTGAATATGAAACCCTAAATAAGAAGAGATGGTAACTTTTAGTAATCCACGTTCTTCATCATATTTATTATCCCATTTGGATTTCTTTTTAGCATCAAAGGGGGCTTGTTATTTTCCCAAGGTAATAAACTACAATCCTTTACTTTTGTCAATTATCACATGCAACTCTATGTGACCAATTTTGACATATGAAAATTGCTTCCTAGTGATGTAATAGTAAAACCCTAACTATTATCACTGAACAATTTTACACTAAAAATTATTGAATGAAATTATATGCAGTAGAAAGACAAAGGATCAAATATGAATCATCAACACATATGAGACACAAATTTCATTTTTGCAACCTTTTTAACTTCATAAATTCTGAGAGAAAAACCATCCCTCCCAACTAGTAAAATATCACCAAATATGAGGACAACCTTGTCCTCTCATCCAATACAAATATCGCCAAAATATGACAACCTTGTCCTCCAATAACCATACAAATAAAAAAACCAAACCTCACCAAATATCCTAGAAATGTCTTCTTCCCACAAATATGTTGCAGACCACTTGTACAACATGTTGACGTCACTTGT
>ML863165.1:0-23137 GCA_009831015.1 Picea engelmannii
CATGGTGGAACCTATCTGATTACCGGCCAATGATTAATATCGATAATGGAGATGAGGGGACCTGCCAATGATGAGAATGGACCCCAAGGTACCTAGTACAATATAGAAAGTGTGAATAGAGGATCTCATTTCAAACACTCATAGGACTAACTGGTCATGAGTCAATGAGGTAAACCCATTGTCAATCATGAGGAAACATGCCAGTAAGGACTACAAGCTTCAAAGTACTAGCTAGTTTCTAGATACACTTCCTAGATGAGTAGTTGGCATTGATAGGAAAATATAAGTCGAAGGAGGGCCTTAATGCATCCCCCGTCAATCAACATGAAACATGCACCGAGAGATGTTTTGAAGAGATAGAATCCCCAAGTATAACTGATATAGGGATGGCCAACATGGATAGTCAACAAGACTGCAAATGGTTGACCCAAGATTACATCCCTTGAACATATATCATGACACATTGATGATCTGAAAGCATTGACTCAAGAGCACCATTGATATAATGCAACAAAGCATGAGGCATTGAAGCACTCTCCATAGTGACTAGAAGAGAAACCAACCTAAGGAGTATATGACTCATAATGATGGTACAACTCCTAGGAAAGCTATAACGCAGCTATAATACAATGACACAAATAGGTGCCATGTTCAAGTGTGACAATGACTAACATTTACTACTTTATTGAATACATATCAAGGTAAACAACCCCTCCTTTTGGTGTCTTCTTCATGTTTTTACAAGCGCAAAGGAGAGATAAAAGTATGCTTAATAGTGTTGTTTTCTTGGTTTGATGAGGTGAAAAAGAGTTAAAATTGTGCTCAATGTTGTATTTGTCTTTTTCATGGTTTTATGAGTGTGAAAAAGAGTTAAAAGTGTGCTCAATAGTGTCTTTTTCATGGCTTCATGAGCGCGAAAAAGATTTAAAAGTTATCTCATTTGGAGAAAATGATTGGCTCCATGGCATGCAGCTACATTCCAAGAACATGGAACTTTCCTATGCAAAGTAAATGCAAAAGGGAACTAGGAAATTAATGTACATTCATAAAAATAGTTTTCTCCATAGGTAAGGGTTACAAAACGAAGCCAAGTTATTGAAAATGGGAAGAGGTCAAATGGTGGTAAGCATGATGAAATAAAATAACAAGATATTTGTAGGAAACATTGACATAAGTAGCGATATCCATATGCAACCATTAAGAAACATAAAAATAACAGGAACCCCACAAGGTCATGGCCAGAAAAATATTAAGAGAGAAAAATGTGGCTCAACTTTTAGTCAAGGTGGGTCTAAATAAGTGTTCCCAAGCCAGCAAAAAAATGCCAAATGGAATTCTAACTAGGGTGCCCATGAAGGGTAGGCACTATCACACAAGTTATGAAGTGCAAACGAGAAAGGATAAGGTCACAACCTAATGGGATCAAACCTATGGCATTGTGATGGAAAAAAGTGATGATTAATAATGCAACAACGAGATGGAGGGGGAAACCTCATGGTTCAGTGGATGTCACCATAGAAAATTCCAAAAAAAACATCATCAATTCTTGTAAAACTCATACAGAAATATTATACTCAAGTTTAAAGTGCGTAGTGAAATCTCCTAAAAACAAATGTTTTTGGATTTTTTGGACATGATGGACTAGATATGTATTTTATATACATATATCTCATGCCTTACTTATGAATTCAAATGTTGTGATTCGAAATCCATGTGTTTATGCATGTTTTTGTTAATGCTTAATTATTGTTACAAATGCCAACACAACTAGCTAGTGGATGAACCAACATATGTAACCTCATATTCTCACCATGGGTGTGCCTATGATAAAATCTAAGGGGATCCTCCTAACATATAAAAATTAAGCACCAAACATGATAATCGTTGAACCAAATCAACCCATATGTGAAAATCAAAAGCACTCACAGTACACACCTACTAGAATACACCATGTACAGGCATTGCACAACTTGATGGTTTATGCAAAGTAGAGCCCATTTCTAGGCTCGGGCCAAGGGTTCCTATCATCATCGATGAAATCATGGGTTGTTGTCAGCATCATGTGGAAAACCATGTGGAGGCCATGCAACATAGAATCAAATTTCCATGTCCCTAAATTTTCATAATTCTATTAATGAACAAGAACCAATTCATTGTCAGGAACTACATAACGACAAATATGGTGAAAAATATCACAAGTTATCATAGTTCCTTGATGATGACCATATAGACACAAATGAGGTACGAGAAACTCATTTTCATTATGGTTAAGAGCAAACAATTCAGTGGCAAGTTTTGAAACAAAAATTGAGGCTTAAATTGTTAAAGACCTAGCATTTCACTAGATGACCCAGAAAATGACCTAAGTCATGAGTCAAGACTCTTATTATAAACCCTCATCTATTCCAAATCGGTAAGAAAAAATGGTCAATGATACACATATTCCCTAGGCTTATCAATTGAAGCGACGGCCTCCATGTTAGCCTCATCTGAAATAATTTTAGTATATAGGAAGTCATGCGAACTTGGAGAGTTAACAACCGAGGTGGGAAGAGTTTACTGATCATATTCTATATATGTATTTTTTTACTAGTGTCAATTGATGTTGATTGGATCGTTGAGGAGAAAATATAAACTACACTAAGCAGCATGTTAGATCCAAATGAATCAACTTATGAAGGATTAGGCACCACCCAAGGATCAAGAGACCCTTGAGTTTCAAAATTTCCCAAAGAGATCATACAAATGGAAGTTGTAGCTTGATTAGAAAGTGGTGGGGGTAGGGTAAATGTACCCATTAGCGATGAATCCTTTAATATCCCCACACCAACCCTCTCATAGGAATTCAAGGAACCATTGATGAATTGAATGTTTGTGTCATTTCTAGTCCTACAGTCGGGAATGCAATATTGTAACTAATTAATAGTTACCACCTTTCCATCATGGGGAAAGTAGAGAACCCTAAATATTGAGGATACTACAGTTTTAATTTCATAGAACAAGATACACCCAAGAAAAATATTGTAATCTAGTGGGGCATCAACTACCTCAAATTCAATCGAGATAGTCTTTCCACCTAACTCTACAAGAAAGGTGGGCATGATTCCAAGAGGCTTAAAAGTATGACCATCAGAATCTTTCAACATGTTGTTGGTTTGAATGATATTTGGAGAACCAATATCTCTCCAACATGACACAACCATAATTCAAGTGGAGGCTCCTTCATCAACAATAGTTTTGAAGATATTAAACCCATGTGAGACTACTTGATTTTGAAAGCAATATGGACCTGGGAGAGCCTAGGATGACTTCAGTCAATGTCAAAAATAATCAACTGAGTGTTTGAAGGGTCGAACTCACCTATAGAAAACAATAGAACCTTCCATTGTATGGGGCAACTTTGGAGAACTTTGAGGGATAACATGGCACATGGTGGATGAGCTAAATCTTCCACAATATTGTAATTATGGGCATTTCGTGCATTGGGATTTTTCGTAGACCTATGAATTACACCCTTAGGTGGGGAAATCAATGTGTCAATAGATGGATTTTCTATTTGTAAAGGGCCATCGAGCTAAGATGTATATGTTGGTTCCTTATTTGAAGAACCAATCTCAGGATTCTCGTAATTACGAGCACGAGTCTTTAAGCTAACCATCTAGTCACACATGAAGATGTTTTCATTCAATGAATAAACCCCTTGCTTGGAGTTACCTGGCATTCCCCCTTGCAGAGGTGAAATATTTGATGCAACCATTTTTTGTTGTTGTGGAGGGAATGGATTTGTCAATATGGTAGGTTGTTGGGGAGCTCCCTGTTAGAAAATTGGGCGGTGGATGAAATAGTTAGTGTACTTGCAAATATAGACATTTAGCTCATTTTCCTGGCTAACTAGCCCAAATAAACATTGGAAACAAAATCGACCATACCATCAGCATGTGGTTCCTAGTTTGGGCTAGTAGGATCTATTGAAGACCTTGGAGCATGAGGGATGATATCATGTAGTGTGCCTGAATATGAATAAATCAAATCCAAATGTTGGGCATCTGTGATCACCTTCTCCTTAGTAACTTCCTCTAACATGGCTACATCCTTGGTGATGTATGGAAACGGTGACTTGACAAACCAATCATCCAATAGTTGATCTAAACTCTTAGCTCAAATGAGCCATAGCCTTCATCTCCATTCATGGATATGATCAGAAATATGAGTGGTGGTGTTCTGATGAAGTGGCGTCAAAAGTTCAATTCCAAATTTGTATCATATTGGAAATTTGAAGTTTGTTAAAAATCCATGTTTAAGGTCATTAAATCATGATAAGTGGCACCAGGTAAATCAATGTACCATTTGGTCATAATAATAGTCAAGGTTCACTGGAAAATCCTCAACCATATACTATCATCCACTAATGAGTTCAAAGAACACCATAAGTGATATTTCATTACATGTGTTGAAGGATCTTCTCCAAGTTTATTGTCAAATTTTGGAATATCAACTGGAAACTTTGTGGGAATTTTTGACCATGAGGGTGGGTGTTGGATGGGGTTATTGATCAATCATGAAAATTCAGGAAGATTTAATGTTTCCAAAAAGGGAAATGGTTTATAGACAAATGAACTAGGTTGAAGAAGATGTTTTTTTGTGAACCTAATGGACCTTTTGGTCCCCCCATATTATTTCCCCTAGAGGTACTAGGACCCCCAGAGATATATGTTCCTATTACAGCACAAAATTCCACACCTATGCATTTGTTCCATGGCCTAACCCTTTCCCTTGGCTTGCTAGACAAATTTTTGACTTGCCTCATCCAAATTACCTGAAAAACATGTATTTTGCACATATTTGTGGGCTCATTTGATGAAAAACCCGGACATTCACAAATTTTCAGTGTAAAACCCACAGATGCCCTCAAAAATAATGAGAAATAAAATAATTCCAAGTTTTCAGGCAATTTTTTCGGTTGGGATCATTTCCTAACATCCCCATGCCCGTACAAATCGGATTCCAAATTCCCTAATCTCTTTGGGGAAGATATAAAAGAAATATTGAGGGCTAGAATGGGGACAAGTCTTTTGGTGTAAGGTTATGTTGTAGAAATATAGCAAGCTTCCCTATTCCTTTTATCCTCTAAGTAGCATCCCCCAACCTGGAAACTCCTTTTCCAGTGTTTCTTCCTTCTTATATAGTCATAAGGTGTCTCCTTATCCTTATTGGGTTATCCAAGGAAGAGCCTCGTTGCTAAGTAGATGCTTGAAGGATATGTGGAGGAACCCAGACAATTGGATCTGAAGCAGTGCCAGAAGTGAGTCAGGTTGTAACTAACTTTGATATTTGGTGTTAATAGAAGAGTTCTCTTTCCCTCCAATTTTGTGTTCATTGTAATATTGTATGTTATCACTTTTCACACTTTCTTTAGATATAAAACATGATATATATGCTACTTGATTATGTAACTACCTCATTGTAGCATTTGTCTTGATTTCATTTTTCAGGATTGTTTCGGTAAAGATCAGGAGCACTTCAAAATGCAGGAGTGGGGATCAACATCGAACAAAGGGTTTAAAGTGCACACTTTATCCATTTTCTCTCCCTACTCTCTCCTAGCGAATAGTAGTTATTTTTCAGTTTGCACATCTATTTGCGATGGAATATTTCAATCTTCTTAATCCAGTCTCGATCTATTGTGACTTGACCCAAATTCATATCCTATCAACAGAATTGGCGACCGTACTGGGGATTCTCCTAATTTGGGTCGATTTGTTTAGTGCCTCTTGCTTGTTGATTTCCTTTTTGTGTTTTCTGTATTTTCTGGGTTTTTCATAGAGCTTTAGCTTCTCAGAACGTGTTTTCAAGTTATGGAAGCCCTCTTCTTTGGAGTGGATTTTTAATTTTTTGAAATTTCCAATCCACCCGTGAGTTGCTTCTTTACAGCCTACGTACACCCACGAGTTACTCTTATACATCCCATGGATATCTGCGAGTTTCACTGCACATAGTCGCGGACATGTGTTAAATTAGGATAGGGTAGGGAAAGAAAGAAAGAGAAAGTGTGCACCTTAAACCCTTCGTTCAACGTTGATCCCCGCTCCTTATTTCGAAACGCTCTTGATCTTGACTAGAACAAGCCTGCAAAATGAAATCAAGACAAATGTTGCAATGAGGTAGTTACGTAATCAAGAAGCATATACATCATATTTTATATCCAAAGAAAGTGTGAAAAGTGATAACACACAATATTGTAATGAACACAAAATTGGAGGGAAAGAGAACTTTTATATTAACACCAAATATCAAAGTTAGTTACAATCATACTCTCTTCTAGCACTGCTTCGGAGCCAACTGCCTGGGTTCCTCCACAAATACTTCAAGCATCTACTCAGTGATGAGGCTCTTCCTTGCATAGCCCAATAAGGATAAGGAGACACCTTATCATTATATAAGAAGGAAGAAACATTGGAAAAGGAGTTTACAGGTTGGGGGATGTTACTCAGAGGATAAAGGAATAGGGAAGGTTGTTAGATTTATACAACATAACCTTGCACCAAAATACTTGTCCCCATTCTATCCCTTAATGGTTCTTTTATATCTTCCCCAAATGGGTTAGGGAAGTTGGAATCCATTTTTTACAGGCATAGGTACGTTGGGAAACGATCCCAACCATAAAAACCACTCGAAAACTTGGAATTATTTTATTTTTCATTATTTTTTAGGGCATTTGCGGGTTTTATAATGACAAGTCACGGATGTCCACATTTTTTATCAAAGGAGTCTGCGTATATGTGCAAAAGACATGTTTTTTAATTAATTTGGATGAGGCGAGTTGGGAATTTGTCTAGCAATCCAAGGGAAAGGGTTAGGCCATGGCACAAATGCATAGGTGTGGAATTTTTTGCTACAATAGTTCCCATGGGATCCCCCAGAGACATGATTTCCCCTAGCACTAGGAAAAACACTATGATTAGGACCAAATCCAAAATTGGTATTCCAACCAAATGGGAAACCAACATTAGGCATTGTCAAGCCACCTATAGGGATACTAGAGGTAGAATTAAATACACCTCCAGTCATAAAACCAAGGCCTTTCCCCCCACCAAAAAACAATTTGGATGTGAGAACTGGAATGGACGCAGTGGGAAAACTAATGTTTTGAAAACTTGTGGAAGGAAAATATGTAACCGAGGGCATTCCCCACATGAATAAACCAAATGTGCTAAGCATGGTAGTGTAAGAACCTATTCCACCAATAGATGGTAAGGAGGAAGTCAAAGAGACTCATCCTAATGTGCATCTTAATGAGGGAACATGTCCTCCCATGCTAGAAGAAGCACTCAATCCTAACATTAGGTGAGAATGGATGGAATATGAAAAAGGAACACCAAGAATAATGGGGTCAAAAGGCCTAGTCAAAGGGGGGTTGAATTTTTTTGGAGTAATTTCATCAACCACTTTGATCTCTACATTATCACTCCCCTCATAATCTATTACATGAATTTCAAATGCTATTGTGTTGATGTCGTTCATAATGTATGACACCCTCATCCTAATAGGTGGTGGATCTTCGCCCTCTGAATAAATTTAGTGTTATCAATGTGACCGGCGAAGATATTGGTAAAGCACGGTGAAAAAATATGTTTTATCCAAGAAAACCAAAATCTTATGGCCAACTAGACACTAAAACCATAAAGCACACCCCTACCAAATCTAGTTTATCAACAGGAAAACCTTGAGACAAAGGGGCCTTCCAAAAACCAACTCTTGGGAGATGTCAAGTCCCCAAGATTTGTCTAGTGAAGGTGTGAAATATAGTTATTGTAACCCACATATAATGGCCCTTACTGCTGCAAGTACCCTTGTGAAGATGGGCACCCACTAAGGAAACTGAAATAGAGATTCAATGTCTACCTCAAGCACCATAGGTACTTCCCACTCACAGTCACCTTATGTGATTTCCTAGGAAAATTCAATATAGCTACCACTTCACAATATGAAATTGGGTAGAATAGTTTTGAGTCGGGACCACATGTATGCGTAGGAAAACTAAGCCCAAAACTATGAGAAGTGATGCCACCCAAAGGGCCTTGCACTTCTGAAACCCTCATACATGTAGTAGTCCAACAGACACCAGAACAAGCGAAGAGGGGATATCACCCCACTCACACTAATGTGATCTCATGCTTGACACCTCGGTTAAAGGTGCTTTCTTAGCAAGTGCTCCTTGCTACTAATGGATTTACACACTCTCTAGACATATCATAGTTTTAGTTTAATGGCCTTGGATATTTAACTCTCCAATCTTACACCAAGGCCATAAGTCCTATCTGTGTTGGATTTCTAAAAAGAAAAAGGTCTAATCGATTTTATACTAAGTTCTTTATTATTAATTAGTTGTTGGTTATTTAAGGATATGGAAGTGAACTTGTTGATGTTTGTGACTCTTTCAACCCCAAAGAAAGTTGAAATATGAAGATGCAAACATTTTCTTTTAATGAAAATTATCTACGAGAGAGAAAAGAGTTTTCCTTTTTCACAATATTAAACAACGAATAGCAATATCACACTCCAAGTAAAGTTACCAGCAATCCAAAACACTCTTAAATCCTAAAAGACAACAAATCACACCAATGCACCCAAAATCTAACCTTATATGCTTATGCAATGCAAAAATTTATCTTATTCTAATAAAGAAAACAAAATTCAAATCACACTAGAAAATTAAAAAAGTTCAGGGTTGTATTATATTGATTGAGATATTGACAAGCACTCTTCAATGTCTATGCTTGAGGAAAACACTCCAAACTTCAAAATAAACCTATTAGAGACATGCAAGATTTACAATCTCACATGTGAACCAAATGAAAATGGAACCACATCACACAACCAGATCTAAAAACACTTTCCAAAGGTGTTGTTGAGGTCATTGTTTACCAAGAAGCAAGCACAAAGCACAAAAATGCACTTAAAGAAGCAAAACCTCAAATTGACTTAAAACACACAAGAATCAAATTAGAGGCCTATCAAGGGGTCAAATCACAGACTACGAATCATATGAAATCTCCCTAACCAAGTTCAAGAACATATTTGAAAAGAAAATGGAAAAAAATCTTGAAGAAACCACCTGCATGAGGCAATCGCACCATTTAGTGGTGCAACAGGTGACCAAAATGTTGTGGTCACACCTTGTCAATTATGTAGAAAGTGACTGATCACTCTATCTTCCAAAGAGAGGGAGCGACCAAGTAGAAAATTTGAGAAAAAATCTCACATATGACCTAGATATGATAAATTTGACCCGGATCTAAAGGATCTAATCACCCAAACATTGATAAGGAAGACAAACAAGCTACAAAACACTTCCAGAAATAGAAAATAACCAAGGATTTTCCAAATCTAAATAAGAATCACTAGATCCTTCCCAAGTGGAGTTGTTAGTTATGTTATGGAGAAATACCCCCTACGAATAGGCGAGTACTCCCTCGAATCTTCCCTTGATTCGAGATAAACTGTAGGACATACTATAATATGAATTTCCTCTAGATGTAGTGTATTTGATCCTAAGACATGCAAAAAAAAGGAAGAGAGTATGGCCCTTACCTTTTACCCGGTAATCATCCTTCCATGATCTTGGTTGATGTATCTCCAGAAATCCAATTCTAGCTCCTAGAACATACTCCCTACACACAATAAAACAACAATACCAACCTCAAACCCTTACAATAAATAGGAATGTCATGCACAACTATATCTAATGTAATTACTCAAGGAAGAACAAATCTATTATTGAATTTAATATAAAACTGAATAAAAATGACAATAGAGAGGAAAACCATATGGATCTACATTCAAAAATAGAGAAACATTACATCAATCGGGCATATCCTATCTCCTTTATCCAACTCCTCTTTATCCCTGACACAAGCAAGACACACTCTAATATGAAGGTTGCATGTAGAATAGTAACTCTAAAAATGGGTAGCATGATTTTACTATGAAATATTCTCCCTCTCCTCCCTTGGAATGTCTTCCTTATATAGATTGATGAAGGAGACTAGGGGATGTATCTAGACCTCTAGAACTTAGTGAACTTTGAGTCCAATTCGAGTTCCCAAGCTCATAATGTGAGATAAACAACTCATCCAGTGTTGATCTCCTCGCAACTCATCCAATCTAGAAGTCTCTAGGGGAAGTCATGTGTTGCAAATGGTGCAACAGGAAATTGGTCACACCTTGCTAGTGTTAAAACATGTGACCAGTCACACCTTGCTAGGCATGCTAGGAGATACCTCCCACAAAAGCTCAAAATCCAAGGAAGAAAATATATGTCTCAGCATGAAAACACTAGTAGGTCCTCAATGAGTCTTTGGGGTGGAAAATAGAGCTATAACACCAGTACCCTCTATACATGGTTGAGGATACATGTTAATTCTTGAAACCTCAATTTTTCCTTCATCCTTATTGCTCTGATATTATTCTATAACTTCCCAACCTTCTAGCTAGGATAAAATCCACACTTTCATAACTATGATACCATAATTCATCGTTGTCATGTTACCCATTTAATTAATGCAAGAAAATATGACAATGCATGCTTAGGCATACACAATTAATCAATTATAGTTACAGATGCAGATTTATGCATGTAAACAGAAAATCATTCAATCCATAATATTAACAACATTAAATCAACATAATAATCAATAGACCCTAACACTTATCTTTATGGGAATAAAACACCAGCTGGCTACAAACGAAGGACATTCCACCTAACCATAATCTCTTTATTTCCTATACTCTTTCTACAACAATGCCACCCCCAAGCTAAAGCTATTAGTCCACAAGGAAAAATTCACCTACGGTTGGCTCTAATCCTCTCACATTGCCTAATTTCCCAATAATTCACAATTTGGAATCTCTCATAACAATCTCAATCCACTAGCTCTCTTTCCCCTTAATCCTACACAACCCAAGGAATGGGATCCCCTTCTCTTCCACACAGTCCCTCAAGCTAACCCACTTATCCTCTAGACTCCATCACAAACTAGATGGGAATTATCTTTGTTAGGAACTTCAGGGATTCTCAACTGTAATCGAGTTTTCCCAATGACGATAATTTATCATGCACAGAGGAATAATTCCCACATAGTATCCATAATAGCCATAACCATCATTTTGTTATAGTCATAGTATGGCAGCATTGGCTCTTAGACAACCTCTGGGGATAATAATTGGAAACTTTGTATTGCATAACCAAAAGTCATGGATTATATTTGCATGAGTGGAAGAAGCCATGTGTCTTCATAAGAATCCCATGTATATCACTTCCCCCACTAACTCCAAGGTTGATATCACTTAGGATTATATAAAGTAAAGGACATATTCTTAGGAATAAAATATTGTTAATTGTGTTTGGCCCCCTTTTAGCCCCCTAAGCCCCCTTTATTTCCTTTCTTATGAAATCATAGTTTCCCATAATTTTCGTCCTTCTCCATCTACATCCTGTGATATATATGTCTTTATTAATTTTTTTCTAACTAACAACTCATATTGAAAACCTCAAGTACTTACCCTCATTTCGAGGATGGTACCTAGGGTAAACCCTATATTCTTCATGGCATAAGGTCGTTACAAAAATATACTCATAATGAGTTCAACATGCCACTTACGTTAATATAACCTTGGTGGGGACTATAATACTCCATCCCACAACCACTCGGGCTAGACCCAATTGAAAATATATATTTTTATTATTATTCCATGTACATTTACATATTACGTCAGTTGGCCCTTGACCACTCATCGTATACAAATTTATACATTGCTAACCCAGGGATCAAAACTAGGGATATTGCATGACTTTACTTATGTTGTTTTAAACAAATTCAATTAGCACATTAGCAAGCTCAATAAGGATGGAAAAGATCTAGATGCAAAACAAAGACCATTTGAGGTTGACAAAACTGTATTTACAAAAATACTTAATGATTTCCTACAGGCCTAGAGGATCATTCATGAGAAGAATACACAAGGAGTGGACCCTAAGATGCCATAGAAAAAATCAAAAAAGGTAATAAATAATATATGTTTTTAGTTATTGATTTTGATATGCTTGCAATGATTTATTTTGATATGGTTTTAATTTGTTATATTTCTCTAATGTAATCATTTAATACCAGTGACCTACTTTCATAGTCATTTATCAAGCATTGATAAACTAAATTGATCTTATCTTGTCTTATTTACAGCCATGATTAGGTGCAAATAAATTAACAGTTACATATTCTTCGGGTCGAGTCAGTGAGTCTATGATTAGAGGGTGTTTTGTAACTTTATCAATATAATCTCATTTATTATGCTAATATACTAGCTTAATACATGTCATTATTAGATATGATTTTATCTTATTTCACACAGTTAAATAACTATATTCATGAACCCACTACCAAAGAATTAAAGTATTTCCTAAGGAATGGTTATGAAATAATACTAGCAAATATGGATCCCATGCCTAGTGTAATTAATTGTCAATTATGTGTTTATTTGTCAAATTATAAATAGCTGGAATTATTCATTTATTAATTGAAATATATTGTATTATTCCATATTGATAATGATGAGGGTGACTAGGAAGAATCAAAAGATATCGATAATCGTTTAACGTATATGTTTTTTATTACATCTTTAAATGTTAACATTTGTTTTTATTTTATTAAACTTATGTTCATTTATGATATTTTTACAAAGTGAGGATGAGGAGTGAAGTGATAACAATTCAACTAACTTTTGATGTCAAATTAGTTTCATTTTCTTATATGTGTACATATTTTTTTCATGCAATGTTGTATAGAAAGTTGACATTTCCCTAGGGTGTCAATGTACCACTTGTTTATAGGTAAAAAAAATTACATGGTTATTTTATGATTTAATTGAAAATTGTATTGTTGCATTTATATATACATGGTTTTTTGCATGCATGGCGTGAAATTGATTGAATGTTAGTGCCATAATTTTTTATGATTGTGTCTGGCATTGTATAAACACTCTACATTTTAACATTTTTCATCGGAATCTGGCGACATCAATCTGGACTAAATCACATTTTTTTGTTGTTTAAATTTCATTTACGAATGCATAAATGGATTCAGTGTGTTGAAAAACCCTTGGGGCACTTGTATTGACAGACTTAGCCACTCAAATCTACAGATCCAATAATTTTTTGCTGGATTTTGAATAAAATTAAACAGAAAATATCCCAGAAAAAGGGCCAAAACATAGAATGCTTACACTACGGCATTGTGTTTACTGATACATGGTTTTTTCTCTCGTGACAGACTTGTACTAATCGTTAGTCTCGTAAATATTTTAAATATTAGAAAAATTGTATTTAATAAGTAATAATTAATTAGGAATTCTCAATTATACAAATTTGGACAACCCTAAGATGGAATAGTATCATAAATAATGGACAAATTAGTTTGGACTATGTGCCTCTACTAGGGTTTTTCCATTTTCTGTGATTTATGTAGTATTTTTGATTCATGGCCTCTAGATTGAGGGGGGAAGAACCCCCATCACCTCCATCACTGTCTAATATCGCAACATTCCAAGCTTTGACTGCCTCTTACAGTAATATATTCAAGCCTCCCCTTTGTGTTTTGTCAAGAAGATTGATGATATTCTGAAGGTCCCAGTGCATCCATCGACCTCGCAAAATTTTACTCTTCGACTTGCTGAGAACAGTTTAATCAACCATTTCAAGGGGATATGGTCATCTCCTCATGCTATGCCTCAATGGATAGATAAGAGATGGAAACACAAGATCCAAGGTCAAGTGTCTTTTGCATTCTGTGATAAGGGTTTTTTTGTTTTTTTGTTTGAAAACAAAGTAGATCGGGACCTTATTTTCAAAAGTGGGCCTTATTTTATGGGTGCAATGGGAATGTATCTAAATAAATGGATGTCGGACTTTAGTCCTAAGAATGATATCCCTCTGCAGTTCCAATATAGTTTATCTCCCATTCCTCCTTTTGCATTGTTGGAATAATGAAACCCTGAGAAGCATAGGTAATTCATTGGGTAGATTTATTGATCATGTTGAATCACGAGAAGACCTATAAGAATGTGTCTGGATTTGCATGGAGATATATCTACAAAAGGGTTTTCCAGAAGCTATTCAGTTAACCCTTGACAAATGGTTCTATATTCAGAAGGTTGACTATGAACAACATCCATTTAAATGCAAGGCTTGCCATGAATACGAGAAGTTTTCTAAAAATTGCCCCAAATCCAAGCCTGGTCTTCTAAATGAAGGGGATAAAGATCAATGGCAGTAGCCAAACAGAAAGAAGACAATTGGAAAACAGGTTTCTCATCAACAAGATAACCCTCAAGGGAGAAATCCCTCTCCTCCTTCTCCTCAAAAATCCTCTAAGTCCCCCATTGAGGAAGGTCTTGATGTTGAAAGTAGTCATAATAAGTAAGAAGCATTAGAATTTGAGGAGGTAGAAACAACAAGAAATCAATGATATGGGGTGGAAATGGAGGATAATACCAACCCAATTTTGGAGGAGCATAATTAGCATCCAAAAAATAAAGTAACTCCCTCTTCTAAGATGGGGGAGCCCACTCCAGGAAAAATATCTAGGGTGTCGGGAATTACGGTTATCCTTGAAGAAGGAATCCAGGAGGAATTTGGTGATGAATCTGAAATGGAAATATCTCAGAGAACAACTTCTAGAAAAGTAGGTCGAAGATCTGATCAAAATAGAAGGGAATCTGAAGCAAATTAGGACAAGGAACTTGGAATCCAGATGATTATTGAAGGATCATTTAGAAAAGAGGGTAATACCAGGCATCATCCTGGTAATTTTCAATCTTCCAAAGGGGTAGCATCAAATATGTATCATCCCCTTAAAGGGGGGCATCCAAATCCTCAGGTAAATAATGAAATTAGTCTCATGGAACTGCAGAGGTTTTGGAGGTAGAGAAAAGAAAGAAGCAATAGGAAAAATGATAAGAGTTGAGAGACCCCAAATCCTTCTGATCTAGGAGAAAAAAATGAGGGACTCTAACATCCTTCAAGAAGTCAATCAAATAAGGAGAAAAAGTAAAGGTATAGCTATCAGTGCAAGGGAAGCCTCAAGGGATTTGTGCACCCTCTAGAACCCTGACATTTTTCATACGGAAAGTAACTTTTAATTAGCACCCTAGATCATGGTTTGGCTTGTTCATCTTCTCTCGTGTATGAATATTCATCTATTTAAGGTCTATATGCCTAATAATTATTGGGAAAAAATTAATTGTTGGAATACTTTTCTAGAAAGTGAGGACTTAGGGTTTGGTCAAAAATGTATAATTGTCAGGGATTTTAATACAACCCTGCATCAAAAGGAGAAAAGAGGTGGATCTATCATTTGGGACTCAATTAGGGAAAAAATGGAGGATCTTATCTCCACTTTGTACTTGATTGATATCCATCCCAATAAATGGAAATACACTTAGAATAATAAAAAAGTTGGTCTGGGCCATATTGTTGCTCGACTTGATCAATTTTTGGTTCACAGCTCCTTTTTATCACATCCTGGGAAGACATCCTCTCTTATTATTCCTTTGGTGTTTTATGATCACAGACCCATATCCTTGAGTATTGATAAAGAAGAAAAATTGGGGCTTATCCTCTTTCATTTTAACCCTTTGTGGATGAAGGATCCGAGATTTTTCCCCTTAGTTTCCATATATTTGAGTTAATGGATTTCAAGTTTCCCTGTCCATATATGGGAACAAAATCTTAAGATAATTAAATCTTCTCTAAAGCTCTAGGCAAAAGAATCATCTCACTCCCCGACAATTGAAGTAGAGGACAATCAGAGACAACTTTCTTCTATTCAATAAAGGATGGAAAATAATGAGGTCACTCCAGATATAATGTAGCGGAAAATGAATGTATATCAAAAATATATAAAGGCATTGAAAATAGAGGAGGAAATGTGGAGGCTAAAATCTAGAAGTTTTTGTCTTCAAGCCGTGGATAAAAACATATTTTTTTTCATACACAGGCTAAAGCACGACATTGGAGCAATAGGGTGGAGGAAATTACTACTCAAGTGGGTGAATTTTTATCTATAATGGAAGCCATCAAGCAGGATACAACATCACACTTTGAATTGTTATACACATAGCCCAGGGATTTGGATATGGAGTTGTGTGACCAATTCATTACTCACATCCCCAAATTGATCTCTGAAGAGGATAATTTGTCTTTTAACAAGCAAGTTACAGAGGAGGAAATTTGGGAATCCCTAAGTTAGTTCAACTCGGAAAAATCCCCTAGTCCTGATGGATTTACTACACACTTTTACAAGAAGTGTTGGTCCATCATCAAATTTGACATGATCATAATGATTCATTATGTGCACAAATATGCTAAGATGGGTGGAGCCACTAATTCGGCCTTTTTGGCCCTAATTCCAAAGGATAAAATACTTCTTCCTTTGACAGATTTTTCCCCATATCTCTATGTAATGTTTCTTATAAAATCATGGCAAAAATTATTTTTGATAGAATTAAAACTCTTTTAAGTCATCTCATTCTCTCAAATCAAGGTGGATTCGTGGAAAAGAGGAGGATCTTGAACAATATTATTTTGGTCCAAGAGGTGATCCATTTGAGAAACATGTGTGGGGAAAAAGGTATGGTCGTTAAAATAGATATGGTCGATGCTTTTGATATGGTAAAGAATAGTTTCCTAAATGTAGTTTTGAAGAAATTTGGATTCAATCAGGAGATTATAACCTAGATAGTTTTTTGTATTAGTAATCCCTAGATATCCCCCTTTATTAATGGACAATTGACAACCTTGTTTAAATCCACCTAGGGTCTTCATCAAGTTTTTCCACTCTACCCATTACTATATGTTATAATGGTTGAGGCTCTGAACAGAATATTAGATTGGGAATGAAGCTCCGGTTCAATTTCGAGTCTCCAGATTGCCTGAGGAGTTAAAAGAGTCAACCATTCACAATTTGCAGATAACACCATAATACTTGGAGGAGCCTCAAGAATTCTAGCACAAATATTTTAAAATGTTTTGGAACAATTTAATTAGGTATCAAGTGGGATAATTAACAAGAACAAAAGTCAATTATATTCTTGGAATGTTAGTGCTCATACCTTAATGGGCATAGCTAGTATTTTTCAATTTCCATTCACAACTAATTGATAGTATTTCAAATATTTGGGAATGTCGATCTGCTTGAAAGCACTTCTCGAGGATTCATGGAAAATTATCCTTCAGAAAATCAAAGAGAAATTTGAAATATGGGGAGCTATTTGGCTTAATCCAATAGGAAAGTTGGTCTTGGTTAAATTTGTTCTTTCCTCGCTCCCTATATTTCAATTCTCCTTGCTATTGTCTCTTATTGGCATTAAAAACATGTTAGCTTAGGTTGTTTGTAAATTCCTTTGGTAGGGAGGTAATTCAAATTCCAAAATATTCCACTTGGTGAATTGGAATGTAGTAATATCCCCTAGAGAGCATGGTGGATTTGGAATTCTAGATCATGGGATGGTGAGTATTGTGCTTCGATATAAACTTATATGGAGATTGGTGACATGAGATAGAGATTGGTGGAAATCATCGACCCTCCTCAAAAATTACTTCTCTATGGATTGGAGGTGATGTCTAGATCATCCTCCAACCCAACAATTGGGTTTGTCGATAAGGAAGTTTCTTTGGGCCTCCTTCCCTTTTTTTTCAATGCAACTTGACTTGGATACTGGAAAATGGAAGAGATATTAACCGTTGGAATGATAGTATTCTAGGATTCCCTTCCTTAATTCGGGATCCTTCTTTTTTTCCCTTATAGTGCATGTTGGAAAGCTCGAATAAGTTCTCTTTGTTTGAAATTTCTAGGTGGGGTACCAATGGGATTTGGGTGTATTCTCATATAATCTCAATGACCTAGTTTCCAAATTACTATTGAAGCTTCAAGGGATGGATATGATTCATTTGCAGTCCCAATATAGAAGAGACTGAGGAGAAATTGGTTATTATATAAAGTATGGTTATACTACTTTTCTTCAGTAATCCAGTCTTCTAGAAAAGTCAAATATTTGGAGCAATATTTGGAATAGCGACGGTCTCCCAAAAATTAACATTTTTTGTTGGACTTTGGCTCATGGTTAAATACTAAAGGGGGGGAATTTGCGTAAAATAGGATTTCAGGGGCCTTTTAGGTATGCTCTGTGTCACCAAAGTTTGGAAAATTCAACTCATCTATTTTTGGAATGCGACTTCTCTAAGTAGGTTTGGAAGATAGTCTATTTCAAAAAATTTCACACAGTGTCGTGGTCATCCACTCCTACAAATTTGTTGGGAAAATGGGGATCCTTATACAAAGGTTCTTTTAAATCCAAGAATCTTCCAAATATGTATCTTTTCATTTGTGGTTAGCTTGAAACTGGGTAATTTTCAAAAATCAAAATTACTCTCCTCGGACTGTAGCTGCGCACTCTCTAGGTGAGATGGTGGAATTTTTAAATTATAAAAGGATTAGAATAGAGGCCCCTTAGTGTTTAGAACCTAAGGAGTAACTATGGATGAAAAAATTCAATTTGGATTATGTGGTAAGTATCAAAGTAACACAAAGATCATTCTGGAAGCTTCGTCTATCTCACAGGAATTTTGATCATGGCTTTCCACACAATCTTGTTTCACTCTATGTTTTGACGTGGCTTCCAAAGGAAACCAAAGGGAGGAAGGTGGGGGGGTTACTATATGGCCCTAGAGGAAATCATGAATTGGATTTTTTTTTTATCTTGGGGTTACCTTGAACAATAATACAGAAGCTTATGCAGTTCTTTAAGGAGCTCAAATTTCTAAGAATAGGTGCATTTCCCAGTTGAATATTGTAGGGGACTCCAAAAACATCATCCACTATTTTGTCACATGCTCATTTCCTAAGGGTGATGGGTTGAAGGATCTTATTGAATGCACTAGACTTATCTTTTCTTCTTGGTCAGTCAATTTTTTCCATTTACTCTGCGAAAAAACAAGGCAGCAGATGAAATGGCTAATCGGGCAATTGGTAATGTTTTTGGCTTCCTATGGATCAATGGGGCTGAAATTTTAGCACCCCCTCCCTAATGATTATCCCTTGGAGTTTGGGTGGGGCCTGTGGGGTAGTGTGGATCATTCATCCTCATGTGTAACATCCTCATTTTCAAACCCCAAACTAGCGATGTATATTGTAGATGTAGTATATGGTTGAGGGCCAAGTGATGTATAAAGTAAATATAGTATATCGTCAAGAGCCAAAGCAATGTAATATGTAAATGATGTATATTGAATATAATGAATAGAATGTATCGCCAGTTGCAGATGGACATGGATCGATATTTGGGGGCTAAGTATCCACAAGAGAGGGAAGGGGTCCAATGGGGAGAGTTTACCCATGTTTATTAAACCCAAACCATTTCTTTCTAAATTATCCTTAACATGAACCTTCCATTATATGTTGAGTGTTATAGATCTCAATCATTGAATTTATGTAATAGGGTTGGTGTGAGAGTCACATCCAATAGTTATTGAGAGCATGGGGGTTGAGTACAGTTAGATTAGGGAAGAGTGCAAGTCAAGAAAGTAAGAGAAAGAAAGGATATTTGTGTGGGTGGGAGACCAGAATTAGACATTCATGTTTTCTGCATAAAGAGTAGTTTTTACATGGAGATTTATGGCCGGCAATGGAGTCCTGAGTGTTGAAGCTTGAAGGGAGTTGTTGTGGGAAATTTTGGCAACTGTTTGGAGCTTAAAATTCGTGAAGAAAGAGGTTGTGTGTCTGGGAGTAATGTGTTGCTTGAAATTTGTCAAGGAAAGAAAGCATTTTGTTGATGGGAAAAATTGTGTTGCAGTTGTATAATTCTTGAGTTCCCAACTGATATTTTTCCTATCCAAACTATGTTGGAATCCTTGGAGGGGAGTGGAAAGGCCCTTAGGGATTGTGAGAAATGAAGGGAGATTACATCCCTTGGGTTGTGTAGGTTGAGGGGAAGAGACCTGGTGGACTAGAAATTTTTTTGAGAATTGATTGTTGAGAGGGGGACATTAGCCAGCCTTAAGGACCACCATCTCTTGTGGATTCATAGCCCTAGCTTGAGGGTGGCTTCAATTTTAGACCTGGAAAAACAAGCCTACATCTAGGAGGAACATTCAGCCTCTACAATAGGTTGCATACTTTCATAAGATAAGTTTTCTTATTGTTGATATTATGGTAGCTTCGGGAGGTATGAACCTCTATTGTGACCTATGACGAGATTAGAATATTCCAGAAGGAAGCAAAGAAGTAAAGGAAACCCTAGACAAGATGTCGGCTATAGAAATATAATTAATATGAATTAATTAGTACCCAAAAGGAGAAGTTGGCCCCAGTAAGTCTGCCAGACCACTATAAATACAGGGCGCCAGTTCTCATTATTCACACTTCTCGGAATTACAGAGAGCAGTTTCTGTGCACTGCAGTTGGCAGTTTTGTGTGCAAGTTTCTGGGGAAGGTGTTGCGCCAGTTTATCGGTGGGACTATCTGATCAGCTTGGTTTCTATTCTTGCTTGGTGAATTAGCCTTGCTTGGCTATTGATTGCTACCAGTATTCTTCTCTGTCAAGGTCAAGGTGCTCGGAGGGTGGCTTCGACCTATGGTTGGGTGACAAGGGTATTGTCAATGGAAAAACAAGCACATTCCTTCATATTCTAACAGGTTATGGGCCCACACCTCCTTCATTCAGTCTAAACGCTTGAAGGAAGCATAGCCGCTATGGTATTGAGCTCGCTAAGGAATTGTCACTAGGCTTACTAGCAGGAGCAGCTTCCAAAGACACTGCCGCTAGGGTTACCAGTAGAAGCAGTTATAGAAACCCTAACCTCAGATCCGGCACCTTGCAATGGAGCATCTCACTCAAAAAGAAGATATTCATATGCACCCTAACTCAGCTCACCTTTTGGCTCTCTCAAAAGACAGAAATGACGAAGTTGAAGTTTTGGATCAAGGCATGACCAGTTACCAGTCAACTAAAGACATGTGTGAAATAATCAGTCTTTTACACTACTCAGCACTTACTGGAACGATTGAAGATGACATGTGGATAATCGACAGTGGAGCTTCTAGGCACATGACGGGAGATCAAGCCAAACTCTCAAATCTAAATGAGAAGAAGACCTCGTACAAGGTAGAGCTTGGAGACAAAACCACTTACCCCGTGGAGGGATTTGGACAAGTCGCCATCAAAATGAAAATAGGTAATTACATTCACTTAAGCAATTTTTTATATGTACCTGGTTTAGAAAAGAATCTTGTATCAATATCTTGCCTAGAAGACAAGGGAAACATAATAGCTTTCATGGATGGAAAAGTGTTATCATGGCATAAAGACTCCGGCATAGAGAATGCTAGGGTTATCGGAAGTCGTGAAGGAAATTTGTACAAACTACTAGAACAAAATGAACAAGCTCTTGTACATGACGAAGTCAACCCTAATGAACTATGGCACAGAAGGTACGCTCGTATTAATTATCAAGCATTACCCTTTCTCAAAAGAATGGTTGAAGGAATACCAGAGTGGCAGTCTACACATGAAGGAATTTGCAAAGGATGTGCCCTTGGGAAGAATATCAAGAAACCATTCCCAAGCAGCAATAACAGATCTAAGGAGATTCTAGATCTAATACACTCAGATGTTTGCGGTCTGATGCTAGCAAAATCTCTAGGAGGATATTCTTACTACGTAATCTTCATAGATGACTATTCAAGAAAGACTTGGCTATACCTACTGAAGACAAAAGACGAAGTATTCAGCAAGTTTCAAGAGTTCAAAGCAAAAATAGAAAACCTCACAAATAAGAAGATCAAGACGCTAAGAACCAATAATGATGGAGAATACACATCAAAGGAATTTGTTGCATTCTACAAATCAGCAGGGATTAGGAGGGAGCTGATTGTTTCTCATAATCCTCAACAAAATGGTGTAGCAGAAAGAAAGAACAGATCCACTGAAGAAACCGTAAAAGCCTTACTAAATTATCAAGGTCTGTCCATGTTCTTGTGGGGAGAAGCAGCAATGACAGCAATATATGTGCCGAACAGAAGTACTCATCGTATATTTAAGGACATGACACCAGAAGAAGCCTTCTTAGGTAAGAAACCTAATGTGGAAAACCTAAGAATATTTGGATGTCCTGTTTACTCTCACATTCCCAAGGACAAAAGGAATAAACTAGAACCCTCAGGAAAGACAGGGATATTCGTGGGATATAGCGATTCATCCAAGGCTTATAGAATATATACTCCTGAACAACACAAGATCGAGGTCAGAAGAGACGAAATGTTCAATGAAAGGATGGCCTTCAGGAAATCCATCGAAGAAAATATAGAAGAAGAAGAGATTGAAGAACTTAACGAAGAAAGCACAGAAAACGTAAATGACGAAAAGGAACTACCTAATCATCCTATGGAGCCATGTGAAAACATTGATTTGGATATCGCACCTAAGACCAAGAAAAGACCAGCTTGGCTTGAATCCACCTTACAAGACGCAGAAAGACTCAAGGTTCCAGAAGGAACATTCAGAAAGAGTAAAAGACCTAAAAGATTCTCAAGTTATGCAGCATACATGACGAAGCTTCTAGATGAAGAACCTACCACATTTGAAGAAGCAATTCAAAAGGAACAATGGAAAGAAGCTATGACGGAAGAGCATCAATCCATTATGAAAATGAGGTATGGGAAATCATACCAAGACCTAAAGAAAAATAAGTGGTAACTTCAAAATGGGTGTACAAGATCAAACATGTAGCAGATGGAAGCGTGGATAAATACAAGGCAAGATTCGTAGCTAGAGGGTTCTCTTAGAAGGAGGGAGAAGATTATGACGAAACATTTGCTCCGGTGGCTAGATATACTTCCATCAGAGCTATCATATCTCTTGTCGCTTCCATGGGATGGAACTTACGCCAGATGGATGTAAAGACAACTTTCCTCAATGGAGCTATTGAAGAAGAAGTATATATTGAACAACCTCAAGGGTTTGAGGTACATTCCAGAGACACTCACGTTTGCAGATTGAAGAAATCTCTATATGGACTCAAGCAAGCTCC
>WSFP011419870.1:0-23136 GCA_009831015.1 Picea engelmannii
TTTTTTTGTTAAATAAATCCTATTTTGGGCTATTTAATGAGATAACATTAGGCCAACAATTAGCTAGGGTTGAAAAATTCACATGGTATCACAACTATTTACTAATTTAAACTCCCAAGGATTTATAAAAATAAATGAAGTGTGAGAAAGAATTATCGACAATTAAAGGGTTTCAATATTGATTGTAAGAACTAATTTTTAAATTTGGGAGTTTGTGCATTAGATCGTAGAAATGGTCTCAGATAGCCTCAAATTCAAGAATAGAATGGATGGTGCCTCAAATTTCTTGTCAGGAAAAGTGAGGGTTACACTTTTAGTAGAAGAGAATAATATTTTCATATTGTTAAGAATGTTATACCTGATCCGAAAAGATCTTTTAAAGACTACGGTTAAGTTTTAAAGCTTGAGTTCATTAACCATTTAGGAATTGAATAAAGATTAATAATTAATGAAATAACATGGCATCCATAATAAGAAATGAAAATCTGAAAGTAAGCACAAAGAATCAGCAAAATTGTTAATGGAGTTTGGCAAAATCGCCTACGTCTATGGGCCTTTGTCTCAATGGGTGAGGCTTTATTATTTCTCTTAAATGCTTCAAAAGTACATCGGAAAAGTGTCAAATGGATTACAAACTGGTCTAGTTGTGTTTTTATCGACTTCAAGAATCCAACACAACTGACGACACTGAAAAAGGCTGAGCGTAGCTCTCAGAATTGGCCTGCAAAGTTCCTCTCCTCAATGGCTTCCCTGCATAAAAATGTCTTTGGCTTCACAATTCTACAACATTTCTCATGTTTTGAACATGTTTGGAATTTAAAAAACCTTTGGTTTATATATATTTTGAGTTGGGGTTCGAAATCCAACTTCTCCCAACGTTCTGGCCTCACATTGGGCTCAGATCCCCTTCAGAGGGCCAAAAATCCTAAAAAATCACTAAAAATTAGCTAAAAATCCACTAAAATAAGGTCAAAACCAAAAGTTTGGAAAAAACTCTGCTAAATCCCCCAGTTAGGGTGCACTCCCCCCTTCTATGTTCATGTTAGGACCATGTGGCCTAGTGCTAAGGGCACACCTCCCTTAGGTGGAGAAGGTGCTTAAGTTTAAATTTTTGAAACGTGGGTTTTTTTTCTAAAGTACTAATTCTCCCTTTGTGGTTAGATCATTATGCTTAAGTCATTTGAAGAGGCAAGTCATGGGATCGAATCTCATGGAGTCCAAAAAAATAAATTTGAACTTTTTAAGGCCTTGACCATGGTGACATGTGGCACCCTTGGATTGGACCGTGTGTCAACCCATCGTTGGCCAATCTTTTGCCACATGGACTATCAAAACTTTGACACTTGTCATCATGAACCCTTGCACTTTTCGTGACCTAGTGATACCACATGTCATCACCTAATGGTTTCCACTTGTTGAATTTGGAAGCTTCCATGTGTCACAGGATGAATATGCCACATGTCCCTTGACCAATTGAATTTTTACCTGTTTGACCCAAACTTCATATTGCGATAACTTTTGTGTATGGACTACGTTTTTTTATTCGTTTTCCCCACCAGAAATCTTGCGATGAGAAATTCACGATCATATTGTTTTATTAAACATTTGAGAACTTTAATTTTTGAGCCTTTCTAGATCCATTTTGGATCATTCCTCCCCACTAAGACCTTTTGGTCCTCCAAAAGGGTACTAACCAGTCATCAAGTTCCGGATAGGCCACCCCACTTGTTCTATGTCTTTAAACTCTGTCATGTGCACCTGTCTCATCAATATAAACTATAAAACAACCATGATAACTGAGAACATATTGTTAGCCACTTGTACTCTGTCACATCTTACTGAAGCCACTATCATTCATGTTGACAACATTACTAATGATAACATCAGAAATATGACTGCAAATGAACTAATAGGTTTGTAATACTTGCATGACATTAGCTTATCTTGAAGCAAAGTATGATTGAACTTCCATCCTACAATCATCTCATGATCATGCTTAAGATCAGTTGCTTGATTTGGTGCAATTGTAGGTGTGTTGCTTGCATAAGATGCATTCCTTAATTGTTCCATTGTTTGAAGAGATTGATTTTATTTTAAGTGATGAGCATATACAACATATTCTTTTCCTACAAGTGATATTGATTATGTTCCCTATAGAAGATTTCTTTGTGATCATACAAATAAGGACTGCCTAAGACCATTCCACATTCATTGAGTGACACCACATCACACATTACTTCATCCACAAAATTAGATGAAATTGCAAAATTTAATGTGCATTGCTTTGTTATGTGAAATTCATGGTTGTTTCTTCTCCATTTAAGTGAGTAAGGCTTATGATGCATCTGAGTGTTTAATCCCAATTTTTTAACCACTTCCTTTGAAATCAATTTAGATAGAGATGCACTATATATCATTGTGTCGACCTTAGTATGCCTCATTATGAACCTTATGTGAAAAAATTTACTTCTAAGATCATATCCATCACCAATTTTACCTGTCAAACCAACCACTGGGATTTTAGATTCATCACCCGAATCCGATCTTGAGTCTATTGGTCGTGATGTTGCTGCAACTTTTTTCCTCCCTTTATTCTCTTTGAACAACTTCGGTCTCTTCTCGGGATGCAATTGCCACCAATGGTCATCATCATGCCCTTCTTTCTTGCAATGCTTGCAAGATATCTTCTCTTCCTTTCTTTTCACTAAATTTTCTTTCTTGCCATTCCACTTCCTTTTGTCCTCTTTTCTTGAAGACGATTCCCTTGATACACCAACTTCTATTTTCCCTGCCTCAATGTATGTTTCTTGAAAAGAAACCTCATCAAAATTAGTAGGTCCAAACCTGAATACATTGTTACGAATATGTGCAGGTAAAACTCCTATATGCTTCATAAGAGTTTCTTGGGTATGTAATGGAATGTCTAAGATTAATGCCATCTTATGAAATTCATCTGTGTATTCTTTCACTCTTTGTCCCTTTCTTAGTTTAAGACCTTGACATTCAATTAAATCCTTCTCTTTATAACCCAAAGGATAAAATTTCTTTCTAAGTGCAGAAACAAAAACTTGCCATGATGGAAATACATTACCCACTTGTTGCGTGCCATTTTGCAACTTGCTTTTCCACCATATGAGTGTTGTGCCTACAAGTCGAAGTGATGCCAATTTGATTTGGGTTGATTCATCCTTGATTTGTTGCACACTGCAATAAAACTCCATCCATCTGACCCAATTATCAAACTGATCTTCATTGAATTCACCATCATACATGGGTAATTCAAATTTCACATCAAGCTTAAGTAAAGGCATATCATTTTTATGTTTATGGGAATGTTTTCTTGCTGTGGATTTGGAACGTGAACTTGAAGAAGAAGAAGTTAATGGAGAAGAAGGAGGTGAAGGAGGAGTTTTAGGAGGATTCTCTCCTTCTTCACTTTTGAACTTTGAAGATTCACCTAGATTTGGTCTCTTCCATTCCAAGTAATCCTCATATAGAACCTTCACCATCTCCAACATGGCGAAGAAAGTCTTTAGAAAATCTTTCTCCTCATGAGAAAGTCCCTCTTCCAATGCCATTTTATCACTTTGAGAATTTATCTTTCTCAATCTAATGTCAGTATTCTCTTCAACAAGTTTTCCTTCACCACAATTTTTTTTTCCCCTGGTAATCATGCAAACTCAGAAACCAATCATCAATTAGCTCTAATACCACTTGATCCGAAAAGATCTTTTAAAGACTATGGTTAAGTTTTAAAGAATGAGTTCATTAACCATTTAGGAACTGAATAAAGAGGAATAATTAATGATATAACATGGAATACATAATAAGAAATGCATATCTGAAAGTAATAAAAAATAATCAGCAAAACATAACAACAAAATTGTTAACGGATTTCGGCAAGATTGCCTACATCTCTGGGCCTTTGTCTTAGTGGATGAGGCTTTCTTATTTCTCTTAAATGCTTCAAATGTACATCAGAAAATTTTCAAATGGATTACAAACTGGGTTTTCCGTGTTCTTCTCGACCTTAGGAATCCAACACAACTGATGAAACTGAAAAAGGCTAAGCGTAGCTCCCAGAATTGGTCCGCAAAGTTCCCTTCCTAAATGTCTTCCCTGCATAAAAATGTATTTGGATTCACAATTATACAACATTTATAATGTTTTGAACTTGTTTGGAATGTCCAAAACCTCTGGTTTGTATAGATCCTAAGTTTGGGGTCAAAATCCAACTCCCCCCCAACTTTCTAGCCTTAGATCCCCTTTGGAGGGCCAAAAATCCTCAAAAATCACTAAAACTCATCTCATGGCAGTCAATTCCCTTGAGCTCCTAGTAGTGATATTATTTGTTACCTGTGACATACAAACTCTAATAAATGAATGGGAAACTCGATGGACTGAAAGAAGTGAATAGGTACATCCTTGAAGAGAAAATTCTTGTGATATTTTCACTGCAAAAATAAGTTGTTTCTATTGTTTCTTGGTAGTTTTCTTGGCAGTGAGTTCCCTTGAGCTCCCACAAGTGATATTATTGGTTACCTATGACAAAAAGAACCTAATAAATGAATGGGGTTCTTTATGGATTGAGAGAAATGAATAGGTACATTTCTTGGTTTGGGTAGGTTGAGAGGAAGAGAGATGGAATAAATTCAAGATATGTATAGGAGAATGCCAGTGGGTTGTGGGATTATTTGAGTTGTGAGTGGATATTTAGAGACACCATATTCTATGGATTTCTATCCCGATATTGAGGTGACTTAATTTTTAGATACGGAATAGTAAATATATGGTTGGGTGGAACATATGTCCTAAGTAGTTGGTTTCATAAATGATTAGAAAGATAAGTGTTGTATCTATTTTCTGTGTTGAATTATGAATTTTAATTGTGGCACATTAACTCTGTATATGATGATTGTTTATATGTTGTTGTATGAATTTAATTATTTTCATTCATATTTATTTCACCATGCTTTAGAAACAATTAAATTAATGACATAAGAATGGTTAAATCCATGTGTATTCCCATAGCTGGTAAGCTACAAAATTAGTTAGCATAAAACATTTTTTTTATGTGTATTCCTCAGGTAATGTCCCTCAGTTAAGCTAAGGTATGTTACATTGTCCTTGTTCCATAATTAGGTAAATTCATGTACTACATTTCATTCATATATGATTTATCTAAGAATACATGGATTTATTTCCTCTGAAAGAAATCTAAGGTCTTTTGTAAATTTAAAGAGTTTAAGGTTCTTGTGGAGAATCAAACAAAGAATAAAATAAATGTGTTGAGAATAGATAATGGTGGATATTTTTCTGGGGATGAATTTGAGGAATTTTGTAAGAAGTGTAGAATAGAAAGGAAAAATACTACTCCATACACACCTCAATAGAATGGGTTGCAGAAAGGATGAATAGGACATTGACGAAACAATCAAGGAGCATTCTTAGTGGTGCCAAATTAGGACAAAACTTCTGGTTAGAGGTAATGGATACTACATTTTACTTGTTAAATCGATAAAACTTGTTAGTTTTGGGGATAAAACTTAGATCAACATCATATATATGTCCAGGAAAATAAGGACCTGAGAGAGGAGTGGGTCCAGACAAAGTACAAGGTTACTAAATAAGATATCCAATTAATCATGCATGATTGGGACCCAGATTGGAAAATACCTACAGATGACACTGAAACAATGTAACCTGGTAACGAAGAGGAATAATAGCGCAACAATAAAGGGAATGATTAGGAACACAGTGAAGGAAATGATGCAGAGGATTTACTGGAGATTACAGAATTAATGGAACTTTCACAACAAACAGTCTCCAGAGTAGGAGTAAAACAAAAAAGACAAGGGGAAGGGTCCAACAGGAGGTGCACGTAAGAAGGTGAAAGAACAGAAGGAATCGATCGTTTATACACTAAAGAATCATGAGATGGAATGAATTGGTTACCAATTAAAGGATGCCATTGAGGAGGTAGTTCAACAAGTGACACAATGACAAGAAGAAGTCGTTAAGAAGATGCAAGATAAACTGAATGAATTGCAACAACGACTAGATATAGTAATCATGGTAGTAGAAAGAAAATCCATGGAAGGACAACCAATAAGTACGATGGGGGAAGTAGAAGATACCACTTCTCACTTATCATGAATAGTTGAAGGGTTCTGAGTGATAAAAATCTTAGTAGATACAATCGGGTTTCCCACACCATGTTGAAGAAATTTCTATTTTCGACACACTGGTTCAGTGGGAGTTAACTAACTATTTATATTTTAGACTTTCTATTTTAGATCATCACTATTATGCTATTATGCATGCATTAATTATGGTATTATGGAATGCTATTTCCTATATATGAGTGTATTCCACTCATTCATTGTATCATATTGATCATCATCTATGTATCAATCATCGACTCATTGGAGTAGTGTGAATATATTTTCTCATTCTTCCATATTGAATCTCTCTTCCTTTCTTGATAACATTTTTTTGTATTTGATTTAGCTAGATCTCCAGTGCAAGTTACTATGAAACATTGACATGGTATCATAGCTACGTTTCTTAGAAAAATCTATACAAGACAAATGATAGGGAAAATCAAAGTTTCGGTGAACAAAATTTGTGGTCGTACCTTTCGGTAGTCATTTCTCCAAAAATATTAAATTGTTGAGGAAACAACTTGTTTGGGAAGTAAATCGACCCATTCTGAAAGTGGGTTTTCAACCGTTTGGAAAAAGTATTCAGTGTTTGATTAGAAAAGAAGTTGGAAGATCACCTCCTGAAACTGATACGAATCTGTGGTTGTACCTTTCTGTAGTGATTTCTCCCAAAATATTAACTTTTTGAGAAAATGACTCTATAGAGAAGTAAACCGACCCATTCAGCAAGTGGGTTTTCAACCGTTTGGAGATATTTCTCACTAGTTTCACATAAATTAAGTCAAGATATATTCTCTTGAAACTGATACGAATTTTCACTTAAAGTGCCCTTTCTACAATGATTTCTTAGTTTTTCAGTTGCATATTCAGAGTAAATTTTTAGGGGTTCTCAAAAACAGTGGGAGAGATGGATATTGAACCTATTATATAGTCAAATTTGGTGGTAATCCTCACACAATACAATTATTTTGATTGGAATACCAAGGCATAATTCCAACTCAGAAGGAAATGATTGTACAACTTGACGATGGGGACAGAAACAAAACCTACATCAACAATTGAGAAAATGAGATGGGAGAGTCGAAAGGATGAATCCACATGAATTCTTCTTGAATTGATTTCAACTGATCTATGGTTTCATGTTTCCACATCCAAGACTCCAAATGAGATATGGACTACCTTGGAAAGTTTGTTTGGAAAGCAGGATCATATGAGAGGTCATATGCTTTAGGTAGAGTTGAATACTTTGTATCCTAAAAGTTTTGATAATATACAAGATTTATTTACTAATTTTAAATATTTGATATTGATCTTAGTATCTTGTGGTATTGATAAGTATAAACAAGTGGAGCAACTTATTCTAACAATCTTGGCCAAGCTAGGGCCAAAATATGTTGTCTATGTTTCCACTTTCCATTTAGGAAGGTATCTCATGGGAACAAATTGGAATATTCCTACCATGGATCAATTCATTGATTCGATCACACATGAGAAGAGAAAATTCATTCATATGGGCCTAATCAAGGATCTGAAAGAACATGAACTGACCATGCATGATGGAAAAAGATCATCCAAACATAACGAGGAGGGATATTCCAAACCCTTCAACGATTCTTAAGGTTCCAAAGACTCTTCAGATTCCAAGAAGAAGAAGGGAAAGCAATGAACTTACAACAATAAACCAAATCATGAAGAATCTACATGCATGAAGAAACATATCGATCTTGTGGCACAAACACTTCAACAAAACAACCTTGGAAAATTCATTCTAGAGGGAGTCAAGAAGTAGAAGGAAGAAGATCCCACTCCTAAGATATTCTGGTGCATCCCATCATATTTCAGAGAAAGAGAAAGTTTTCTCTTCTTTGAGTCCATGATCAAGACCCCCTATTGTCATGGGGGATGATACTCCATTAGTAGTAGCAAGAGATGGGAGAGTGGAACTCCATAGTGGAATTTTTGAGAATATTTTACATGTTCCAAATCTTTCTATGAATCTTCTATCAGTTTATTAGATCACTCAGAAAGGTAAAAATGTTGAATTTACATCAGATTCAGTTTCAGTAATTCACATGCATGACAATTCCATCATTGTAATTGGTGAGGTGGATCACAAGTCAAGGTTGTTTAAATTCACTAAGTTTTCTGATGATAACTCCTTTTTTCTACTTACACATAAGGAGAGTACTTTGCATGCACCTCCATTGCAACATGCATATACTCTTGTGCTTCCATCAGTTTCAGACATCAAAGATGATTCCATAGACTTAGATTTTGTACATGAAAATAAGCAAGTAGTACAACCAGATAAGAAGCAATTGTTGAAGCTTCAACAAATGCCCAAGAAGGCATAGTTCACACTTCAGGAAGTAGGTATCCTTGCAGGGAATCCATTGGATTTGAGGAGGAGTTGATCTCAACATGAGGAGCCTTCTCATGTACTTTCAGCTTCAGAACTTGCAATGCCCATGCATTGCTATATGGTTTAGTCTACTGATCCACATACCTACAATAAGGATGTGGGAAGTTCATTATGGAAATAATCCATGCAGAAGGAGTATGACTCACTCTTAAAGAATCAAACTTGGCATCTAGTTCAACTTCCACTAGAAAGGAATATTTTTAGGTGCAGATGGGTCCACAGGATCAAGAGGTACACGGCCCGATAGGTTTCCAAAGGACTTCATTAGATCCATAAATATGTCTACATATTCACAAAGACTTTCAGTGAGTAGAAGTTTCAGACTTTGTGATATCATCTTGCAGTGAAGAACACAGTTGTGTAGCAATTGCCATTTTCTACTTTTGATGCATTATCTTTTGAGGGGGGGTTTTGTTCCCATGCAATTTTCCCTCTTTCCTCATTTTTATTCAGTGTTCATTAGTTGCATTGTACATGAGTACCTAATATGGCCTAGTATATGAGACTCATTTTTTACTCCATAGTGATTTTCAGGGGGGGTGTTGGAGAAATTTCTATTTTTGGCACACTAGTTCAGTGGGAGTTAACTGACTAGTTCTATTTTAGACTTTCTATTTTAGATCATCACTATTATTCTATTATGAATGAATGAATTATGTTATTATGGAATGTTATGTCCTATATATGAGTGTATTCCACTCATTTATTGTATCATATTGATCATCATCTATGCATCAATCATCGACTCATTGGAATAGTGTGAATATATTTTCTCATTCTTCCATATTGAATCTCTCTTCCTTTCTTGATAAGATTTTTTTGTATTTTCTTTAGCTAGATCTCTTGTGTAGGTTTTGATGAAACATTGAAACACCTGAGATGCAGGAACAGGTACAAATACTAAGTCACTTAGGCTTAGTCATCTCACAGATTCCCACAATATTAAAGGGATTGAAAATGGGTACCATGCATGAATTACAGCTCTGCACAGACACCGCTTCTAACGAGTGAATAAAATTTGCAGAGGAAAATAAAAAAATACAGAAGGAATACACAACTTCTCTCCAGGAAAAGAGTGCAATTGAGAAAAACATTGAATGAATATTAAAGGAAAAGAGCGAGGCCAAAGTAAAGGAAGAGAAAGAAATAAAGGAGAAGGACAAAGCCAAGAAAATGGCACATCACATACAAACGAGAATCCAAAAGTTGTATAAAGACATCCCATAGGCATCGATCATAGTAGAAGCCACAATGGAGTAACATGTGTCAAATATTGGTGAAGTCATAAAAGGATTTTTCACGAGGATTGAGGACCTACATTTGCACAGTATAACGAGAAAAATACCACAGGAAAGAGAAGGAAGAGATAAAATGGCGATGAGAACAATATCCAACATCAAGAAGTTGGAGGAAGAATGTACAAAAATATGCAAGGAAAGTGAAAACATATGGACATACTTGGTAGAGGATATATAAATGAAGGTTGTGGAAGAAATATTGAGGGATGCATAGGAAAAGTCACAAAAATCTTTAGAGAGCATAAACACCCTTCCACCTGTTGAATGAATGACGACCATTTTGGCATAGTGGAAGTCATACGTGGAAGTTGAAAATATGTGGGATCAATAGAATATTATTCAACAATTCTTAGGTCCACTGCAAGAGTAATAAATCAAGGTGATAGGAGAATTGAAAATTGCATAGGGTAAGGTGAAGCAAGAAACACATGAAACAAAAGAAAATCTTTTGTCCTTGACTACACAGGGTGTAGAAGAAATTGTGGAAACATAAGAAGCAATAATAAAGGAAGTTGTGGCAACTAAGGATGCCTCCCAAAAGTTCATCCAATCATGAAGGAGCACGCAACCTAAGTGGATTTGGATGAGCGAAAGGTGAGTGTTGGGGGATTGTTGGACATGCAATATGGAAATAGTATTCATGAAAATCCTAAGTATGGAATATGTGCACAACAAAAAAAGAAGAATAAGGAAGACAAGGTAGGTTCTGGACTGCGCAAATCAAGCATAAATAAAAGGAATAAATCAAGAGAATAAAGTGGGAGAAAAGGAAGGAAAGTAGTTTTGCATGCTAAGGACATCAGTCATAGCACAAAAGAAGCATGTAGATGGAAAATAAGGAAAAACAAGCTCGATCAACGAGTCAACTTGTTGTCATGAATTGTACTAGGGTTTTGGGTTGAGAAAAGTAGGGTTTTAATCCCTAGAATACATGTATGAATATGTAATGGGTTGGGATAATAGGGTTTTTTTTCTCTTGTTAGAGGTACTGTTGAGTCGGTAAAAGAGTTTATGTCGATAAGGAGAGTGAGAGAATAGGATGAGAAGGAAAGAGTATATGTCTGAAGGTTAAGGAGATGTTGTAGAGAGAGAGAGACTTCCATTTCATAGAGACTAGGATAGATGAAGGAAAATACATCATGATGGATCTTTTGTAAGTGTAGTGCGCAAGCCTGAGGAAATTGCAGAAAGAATAATAAAGAAGTGAGTCATTGTGGATGTAGCCCAAAGTTGGGTGAATCACATTAAATACTGTGTTTATTTGTCTTTTATGTGATGGATCATGAATATTCTCTGTATGAATGTTATATTAGATATATTCTTTACATGATAGTTGTTCAATAGTTATGGATGTTATAGTACTTGTTTTATGTTGAAATATGAAGTATAATGGTAATACATAATTGAATTCACTAGGTAACCTAAGGAGAGAAAATATAGAATAACCCACACATGACATATAAGTAAGAATGAATAGGATGATCCCCTCCCGTTCCCTCACTATTGCAGAAAATTGGTTCCTGCAGCCCCAATAAATGCCTTGGGTAAGGCTTCACTTGCATGATGGTGATTCCGAAAGGGCCGGTGTTTGAAGGGATTTGTTGGTCAAGATAAATTGAACCTAGATTCTTACAACTGCAGACATGCCAACAAATGGTTTTGTTGCTGTGACCCAGAATATGTGATTGAGGGAATGTTTTGGAGGCCAACTAAGAAAGAAATATCAGAATGGTTAGAAGGGAATGAACTGGAGTTTTCTCGAAAAGAGAATAGGAACACTCGGATGAGTGATGAGCAATGGATGAAAAGGTATGTATACACAGAGCGGCATGAAATTTTCTTTGGCGAATTTCCAATTATTTTGACTGAGTGGTTAGAAAGATTAGTGGAGAATACTGGAAGGTACCGAACTGTATAACCGATTAATTGGAATCTTGAGTTGGTAAGACAACTGAATTTTGTAAGTAATAAAACTTCTCATGCAATGGATTTCTGGTTGGATAGTATATTAGGAGGATATATTACAAAATTTGCAGTAGGTTGTACCTAGTCATACAATGTTGCAGAAAGAGACTTCTTCAAAGTTCCATGCAAAAGGTTCATGAAATCATTGGGTACGTGGATAAATATGATATTGTGTGAAAAGTGTGTGATGACAATGGAATATGAATGCTAAGGGGATTCATGAACATAGGGGAAATGGGAGATGACAATAAGATATCATGAGAACATGAGAGAATGAAGGAATAAATCAAGAAGGAAGGGAGGAACTGAGGATGCAGAGAACCAAAGAATTTGTATCAGAGGAAGAAGAAGAGTTTCAAGTACTGCAGAGTGGAAGGACTTATAAGAGGAAAAATACTAGGGATGAGAAGGGATATCCATGTAATGAGTTAGAGTGGAGAGGACCTTGCGCAATAATCCATATCGTGGAGATACCACACATAAAAGGAGAGGAAGAGGAGTTCTAGTCCAGTCCTATAATATAAGATCCATCAAGTCCTAATCATACTAGATCATGTGTCAATTCCACGACCCCATGTGTGTCACCACAATATGAGATAACAATTGAAGACTTATTAAAAGAAATTATAGTTAACAAGGGAGGATAGAGTAGTAGCAATCAAAGAAGTGAAAGCAATGTGAAGAGTCAGAGTCAAATGACATCGCCAAGAGGAGGGAATACATAAAGAAATATGACAGGGGTAGACAACACCCTCAAATTGCCTGAGTTCCAAGGATTTGGGTTAGAGGATCCAGAAAAACATCTACTCATTTGCAAGATGATTTGGGTCACAAAGAATGTCTAGGATGAGGCCGTAAATATTGCATAGTTGGAAACAACATTTAGAGGTTGTGCATTAGTCTGGTACATGAAGCTACAGAGTACCACATATACAAGACAAGCCATGACTCTGGTGGAGATAATACAAGCATTGTTGAAAGAGTTCAAGAAGACAAAGTACGAGTTGTAGTACATTATAGATATGAAGGAAATTAAACAGGTTGCAGAATGAATCAATATGGGATTACGAACAATGTTTAAAGGATATGATGGGTAGAGTGACATTCCAGATTCCTGATAAAAAAAATCAAGAATGGTTTATTTCAGGACTTCTACCACACATTCACAGGCCGTTGATTCAACAAAATGTAGCAGCGCAGACTGAAGCTTTAGAGATTGTGATGAAATTTGAAGAATCCCCTGTAGGAGATAGTGGAGGGATGAAGCAATTTCATACGTAGTTAGCTTCTTTGATGATTCAATTGGAAGAACTAACAAAAGGGAAGGAGAAACGGGAACAAGTCTGGTGTACCAAGTTTAAGACTAAATGACACCACAAGAATGAATGCCCAAAATTTGTGCAATATTTGGTGACTGGAGCACCAGATCCATTACCAGAAGGGGGGTATTGTGAGAGATGTAAAAAATGGGGACATCATCCAACTGAGTGTCCATTACTGCAAAAGTATCAGAGTACACCAAGGAACTTATTTTGCAATTTTTGCAAGTCAGTCGGACAAGAAGAGAAGGTTTTCCACACATTCGATTTAATGAGTCAACACACTTTAGATATGTATAGGATTCAGGAGGAGAGTGTTACAATAGATGGAGGTGGTCCACAATATAATAATCATAGAGGATTTAATCCATGAAACAAAGGAAATTTTGGCAAAGGTCGAGGAAGAGGAAATTTTGGTAGAGTAGGAAGATGATCGATAATATGTTACAATTATATTCAGCTAAGACACTTATATCGTGACTGCCCAAATACATGTACAACATGCACATATTGTAGAGAACTAGAAAATGCAACAAAATATTGTCCTCAACTACTTGCGAAATGGAAGGAAAGAGGGAATCAAAATCAAAATCAAAATCAGAAGGTACATAAAATATCAGCTGAAAAACACAATGAAGGACCTAGAATAGAAGTTGTTACATGCGGAGGAGCTATAACAGGGGCTGATGTGACGAATGGAGAAAAGAAGGATAAGTAATGGGTAAGGAAGTCAGCAGGAGCTATGCCAATGTTTGATCCTCAACAAGAAAAGGAGACATAAAATTGGGAAGCATCAACATCATCTGTGCCTCATGTCGGAGATCGCTCTATGCCAGAGAATCCCCTTGGGAAGGAAATCACTCTAAGATAATTATTGAGAAGTTTCTTAGAGATAATGAAAGATGAAATTGCGTTGAATGGACTGTATGCAATTATTGATCACTATACACAAGGAAGGGAAAATCCCATAGCAGAGAGGCTAGTAAATCAAGTACTATGCATAAAGAGGGCTAATGGAGAATTCAAATTCAGTGCGTAGATTGGGGATGTTGGGCTAGGGGTAGACCCAGGGTTAAACACTGCAACAACGCACTAAAAAAACCCTAACTACCGGCCCTTTCGGCAACACCTGCGAAGAAGATGAAGTCTCACCCGAGGTAGACGTAGGGGTGGTTGCAGGACTTAGATATCTGCAACCTTATATGGGACACATATCTGTGATTGTAACACCTTAACATAACACTTAGTAATCACATTTCGTTAATATTCATCCTTATTTCACAGTGCAGCTAAACTCAAAAAATAGATCAACGAAACATTCACACAGATCCAATAGATTCAAGCACTAAGCATACCAACAGAGATCATATCTAGAATTCATTCACATTATTCAACACTAAGCTATCAAATCATATTCATCTATCATCTAACAAGGCACTAAGAATATAAACAAGAGAGCAATTATAAATCACAAAGCATTCATAACACAGGATATACGTGGTTCACCCCCTCCCTGGGGCTACGTCCACCAACTCTTCATCTTCTTTATTAGCTTCTTTCAATCTTATTACATGCAAAAATCCTCCAAATAAACTTCGCAGAGGACATGATATCTGTGGACCTTGCTAGATCCTCCTTCCTCCAGTTATAATACAAAGCCTTCCATATTCTCTTACAATCACTTTCACTTAGCTCTACAAGCCTCACACAGTATGCACAAAGAAATCATCACTTAGAACTTAACACACTTTCCCTTTCTTACATCACCTAGATACTTATTTATACATTACAAAATAGGCCTAAGCATGGGTAAACCCACGGGCCGACATCCCCATACCCATTACATAATCCTGAAACCCAAAAAGGCCCTAAAAAGGGGTCGAGATCCTACGATCTCTGCTTCAACTTGCGCTCCGCCTTCGATAGCTTGTCGAAGTCCCAAAATGGTAAAAAATGACCAAGGATCCTCAAAACTTGGTCAAGGGATAATAGGCCCCAAACACTCACCTATGAATCATCCCGAGTCACTCTGATATGGGTATCTTTGCCTCAAAATACTCGAGCGGCTTTGACTTGTTGTTGAGCCACGACCTCCTTCTCATCGAACTCTTGGATTACTGCTTCGTTGACAGGTCTCTCTAAGCATTGTTCAGTTGTAGTGATGATTTTCTCCAGTTCTACTCCTTGTCCTTCAATCTCTGCGAACAATTAGCACACCTCGTCCTGTATTGGTTGGAGCCTTTGAGTTACTTCCATGACTCTGCTCTAAATGGTGTGTACCTATTGTTGGTAAATGAATTTTTCTTAGGATCGCTTCATCCTCTCAATGGCTGATAAGAGATTCAACTGCTCCTGTACTGTTTCTACTTGTTGCTTTGTCTCTTGGAGTTGTAACTACAGTGCCTTCAATTTAGGATCCTCAGTGATTTTCTCATAAATTTGGGCACTACAATCACTCAGTTGTTTACATTCCATGGCCAGGCCCTTGATTCTTTCGACTCTGCCTCGAGCAGTCACTTCTCTTTGATCTCGCACATCCTGCAGAGTACTGGGAAGTTTTCTTATTTCCAGATCTGTGATTCTTTGCCGAAGCTGCTGGGTGATTTCTGCGAGTTGCGCTACTTGGTTTTCTACTAGTTCTTCCTCCTTTTGCTCCAAGCCTGTCATAGAGAGAAGTGCTATGTTGACTTCTTATTTTACTTCGACCTGCTCCACGATCAAATTTTCTTTCTCCTGCTGGATCTACGGTCTTTTTTCTTCGAACTTCGCTTGAAGAGCGTCCTTATCCTATTGCACAATCTTGAGTTTCTATATAAATTCCTCCTGTTCTTATTTCAGGGCCTCTGTGTCCTGGTATTTCTCAACTTGTGCTCAATGAAGGTGGGATTCAGTCACATCATCTAGTCTGTGGAGTTGAGCAGGCTCATCTCCCAACTCTAGTTCTTCTGAGGGCGGGGGCGCAGTGGACACTGTGCAGCTCGAATAAAGGGCTTGATGTACACCTCTTAGTTCTTATTCAATTCTATCATACATGGACTCTTGTTTTTCTTCATTTCTTTTCAAAATATATTCCGAGGCATCTCCTACAGCTGAAATAATGAAGTCGAATTCTTCGACCGTGAGTACATTTTGCATCTTTGGTTTATTGGATTTGGACTTCTTCCACAATGAAGGTTTCATGGGGGAAACCTTCTTTTTATTGGATGGATTGGTGTCATCAGGGAGGTTCTGTGGCGGTGTTACTTCGCCTTTATTATATTCTTCTTGTTCTTTTTCCTCTTTGTTCACTTCATCATCACCTCCTTTTCTAGGTGACTCAGATGCAATATCTTCTGATGAGCTGTTTACTTCATGTACATATTGCTTCTTATTCTTCCCGTTGCTTCTTGGGGCATCATACTCTTCATTAGTAACCACTGGGTTTCCAATGAGGGCTGGATCAAACAACTTTGTGGGGTCTGCAGGGATAAGGAGTTCTTCAGGCTAGTCTTTAATAATTTCTTCTAGGTCCTCTGTAGTGAGCTTGTAGTAGTATTGAAGTTCTTCTTTGCTTTCATTGGTGCACGCAATAATTTAAATAAAATTCCTATATACGCAGAATTTCATAAGAGGCATGAACCTGTCCAAGGTGTTCAAAGTCATACGAGGGAAGGACTCAATATCCCTCCTAAGCTGCAGGTAGTAGGTATGAAATAATGCATTTGACTGCCACTGCTTTCCCATATCGCTCGAATACCAGAGCATGGTGAACTTCACAATGAACAGATCGAATGGCTCGATCTTAGGGAAGGTCACACCTTCCGTCATCTCCCAAGAAGTAAAAATGATAAGGATCGGGAGCCAATTGAATTGAAACTCATAGACATGATCTTGAGCTTCACAAAAATCCAGTTCGAGCTGGTTAACTAGGTACTTCGCCCAGTTAATCTATAGGCCTTCTACGGATTTCCCAACAAGGTCAACGACAAACCCTGTAACCTGCATGGGTCTGTTCTTTCTTACTAGCTTTCCTGCAATTAATTGGCATTCTAGCCACATTGTGCCATTATAGATGGAGGGTGCTTTGTAGCCTTGCGTCCCCTTTTGAACATCTTCATATGTTTCTTTAATCATCTATGCCAAGGTGCGGTCTGCATATTTTCCTGGGTAGAAGTCTTGTGGTTTTGGTCCTTGCATGCTCAGTCCGGTGATCCTATGGATCAACACCAGATCAACAGTGATACATCTGTCCAACCGCAACTTTCCATTACAACGTGGTCCCAATGGTCTGATGGAAAGATTTATGGTCATAACTGTTGTTCTAACCATTCAGGTCGTTGGGCTAATGGTTATAATGCCTCCAACGGTCATATTGCTTCACCATGGCGAAGTGCCATGTTGTGTTGTACTGATATCCCGACGAAGTTCAGATTCTAGAATCCTTCCTTCTGCGCATCTCCTTCTGGAACTTTATTTAACTTTTCTATCTTTGCTTTCTTCTTATTGATCTTTCTAGACCTCTTTCCGATGATCTTCATCTCGATATTCCTCTTTCTATTTTGATTTTGATCTTCTCTAGGCATAGTAACTTCGCACTGTTGATGGTATTTTCTAGGGTTCAAGGGAACTACTTCTTCTCTGTCTAGTGTAGGTGATCTACTCTCCTGTACAGATAGGTGTCTCAAGTCCTTGTGTGTCCTTTCAACTTCAACATCTAAGTTTCTGGTTCTAAATAAGTTCGACTTGTTCTCTTGTTCTTCAATCAAATGTGTGATCCTCCTAGTCATGGAATCTTTTAATTATTGCTTCCTCTGCTCTAAGACTTCCTCTTCTTTTCTTCTGGCTTGATCCTTTTTGATCCAAGGTTTTCCTAGTAACATAGAAAATGGGGCGTTGTTCTCAATAAATTTAACAACCTCAAAATATTCTTCTGTCGAGGTTCCATGAGCACTCATAGATATCTTGGTAAGTCTTCCACATAGGGTTATCAAATTTCCTCTAAGTAATCCTATTCCTCCCAACGAAAGAATCATAACAGGATTTCCTAAAATTTCTCAAGTTCTTTCTTTCATGATATTCACCTGTGTTTCCTCATTCAGAACACAGTCAATGTCGAAGTCTCCTATTCTTGCTTCTATGCATTCTTTTTCTTTGAAGATCTCTGGTAAGTTGATGTTTCTATGATCATTCAATATTACTTTCATTTTCAATAGTACAGTTTCTGATTCTTTCTGGGGTTCTACCATGATCTTAGTTTCTTGATCTTCCTCAGGGTTTTCTTGTCTCATATTCATTCTTTCAACCTTAGCAATAATTATAGGGAAATACAAAACTTCATGATCCATAGCTTTACAACAAAGACAACTAGGTCTTCTACCAAGGCATTCCTTAGCAATATGTCCCGGTCTTCTGCAACTGTAACAGAGAGTTAATCCTCTCTTTATCTTAAATGATCCCCATCCTTTCCTGTACTGCGCACTAGGATCATGGTAGCTAACTTGCAAAAAGTTCTTTTTAGGATCCTGCATCCATTTGTTATTCCAAACATTCTTTTTATGCATAGGAATAACATATCTTTCACTATTCTTATTAGATATACTCATATCAAATCTTCTTTCATCTAGTTGTGTCCTAGTTTTCAGGATAGGAATTTTTTTATCAAACATACCTAGATCCATATTCTTGAAACAAAAATTTCCACTAATCTTACTCTCAACACAACACAAAGATTCCAGATCTAAAACTTTTCACTATTCTTACCTTTCTTAGAGCACAAAGATTCAAGATCTTACCTCTTTTCTTCAGATTGGACTTCTCTTCTTAGCATAGAGTTTCACAATCCAAGTAGAGTATTGTGCACTAGGGAAGTAGATCTACGCACAGAGATTTCATAGTTTCAGTTCAGATCTTCGCACATAGATTCTTCTTCCTTAGTTCCCAACAATCACAGTTTTAGGTCAGATCTTCGCGCAGGGCTTTCTTCTTTCTCAGTTCCCAACAATCACAATTTCAGGTCCCTGCATTGGAACCATTTGTTGGGACAGGGGCAGACCTTGGGTTCAACGCTACAAAAATGCACCAACAAAATCCTAACTACCGACCCTTTCGACAACACCTAGGAAGCATGTGAAGTCTCACCCGAGGTAGAGGCAGGGGTGGTTGCAGGACTCATATGCCTACAACCTTAGTTGGGACATAGATCTATGATTGTAACACCTTAACAGAGCACTTAGTAATTACAGTTCATTAATATTCAACCTTAGTTCACAGCGCAGCTAAGCCCGAACAATAGATCAACACAACATTCACACAGATCCAATAGATTCAAGCACTAAGAATACCAACATAGATCAAATCTAGCATTCATTCACATTTTTCAGCACTAAGATATCAAATCAGATTAATATATCATCTAACAATGCACTAAGCATATAAACAAGAGAGAAATCATAAAGCACAAAGCATTCATAACACAGGATATACGTGGTTCACCCCCTCCCTGGGGTTACGTTCACCAACTCTTCATCTTCTTTATTAGAGTCTTTACATCTTATTACATGCACAAAGGCTCCAAATCAACTCCGTAGAGGACAAGAGATCTGTGCACCTCGCTAGATCCTCCTTCCTTGAGTTATAGCACAAATCCTTCCACAGTCTCTTACAATTACTTGCACTTAGCTCTGCAAGCCTCACACATTATGCACAAAAAAATTACCACTTAGCACTTAGCACACTTGCCCTTTCTTACATCGCCTAGCTACTTATTATACATTACAAAATAGGCCTAAGCCTGGGTAAACCCATGGGATTAGATCCCACGATATCCTCTTCGACTTGCGCTCCACCTTCGATAGCCTGTCGAAGTCCCAAAATGGTAAAAAATGACCAAGGATCCTCAAAACTTGGTCAAGGGACAACAGGGGAATACAATGTGGATAATGTTATTCTACACTTGTGGGCTGATGTGAATGTGTTACCAAAGAATACCTGGCAAAGGATGGGGAAACCCAAGATGATCTTGTCTCCTGTTTAGTTAAGACTCGCAAATCAACACAAGATAGTACCAATTGGTCGATTGAAAAGAGTACTTGCAAACATAGATGGAGTGCGCAGTGTGGAAGATTTTGAAATAATTGAAATTGTGGATGGTATTAAACCATATCCAACTTGATGGGGCTGGAATGGGCATTTGATAATCAAGAAATCATTTATCTAAAAAGGAGGGAAATGATATTTGAATTTGAAGATTTGAAATTTACTGCACCATTAGACCCAATAGAAGGAAAGGGGTAAATAAATCTATCAAGAGTGAATGACATTGAAAACTTGTATAAAATGACTGCACCGATGGATGATTATGTTAAACCAACTACATATGGTGCACAAAGTTGGTGAAGTACCAGTTCGTGTGCATCAGATTCAGAGGAAGGTATGAAGGACTTGCAGCAGAGGATGCATGAAGTATGAATGAGACAATGATCACACATACATCAATCATTGTACTGGATTGGAATAGAGCTATGTTATCCACCCATACATGATGGATTGACTGATATAAGCTTATTTTTAAAGGCATTTGAGTTGTATGTACCCGAACAACAAAGGTTGTTGGAACTAGTTGTTGTCCTAAACGCGACACCATCTAGATGGTGGGATTCACACAAATAAGTTATGGGAGACTGGTCATAGTGTAGAAGACTAATGAAAGTGAGATTTGGTACTGGCATAGATAATATTGTGTCGAAGTATATAGGGGAGAGTGATCCAACAGGTCACATTGAGCAGTTCAAAACTTTATGGATTTTAGTAATAGAGATAGAATGAATGCACAAATTTTCACATAAAGTGGATACAATTCTGAAGAAATGGTATTTGGAATTGGAAATGTGCAGGGAGACAACAATATGGGATGAGTTGGTCAAAATCGTTAGCTCCTAGAAAATTCTAGTAGCTTGAGTCCTTGAAAGTTGTTGAGTCTTCGAAATTATTAGTCATCTAGCATGGTGGCTCCCTCAAATCAATCTATTCATCAAGGTTTTTTCATGTCAATTTATGTATGTGACATGATCAGAAACCTTCAATGTTTATCTCAAACATACAAAGTCTTATGAATGGACATTGACCTTCATTATAAAAAAGGGAGGTATAAGTGCATGTAACTGAGATGAAACCTGAGTAATATTAGTATGAGTAATGATCTATGGTGGTATGTGTTCAGTTGAAGAAGAATTCCATCTTTTAGTTGAGTTGCAAATAATTTTTATGTAATTTTGTGAAAACAGTCACCTACAGGAGTTTGCAGCACAAACTATCTTTCTTACACTAAACATGTTGCAAACTTGTATATTTTCAACATGGATGAGTTTTGGTCAAAATTTGACTTGGAAAGAGGATTTGTGGGTCAATGTGGCCACATACATTTGAATATAATATCACCCCCCATAAAATCATGCAGGTGGCACTTTGTTTCCTCAATGGAAACCTTCTAGGGATCAAATCCTAAAATGTAGGAATATGACTAGATTTGGAAATTTGTATTTTTCTGTTTTAGTCATGTTCTTTGGAGATAGATTCTGATGAGATGGAAAGGTATTTTTGGAAAGATAGAGAGGTTTTTCACAAGAATGATCTCCTATTCTAAAAACTCTCTTAGTTTTCCAACAATTGTTTGGATTTGGGAGATATAGGTGAATCTTTGAGAGGTATATTTCCATAATTTTTATACTTTGTTTTTTCTAGCCACCTCACAAATTCGAATTTGAGTTGGATATCTTCAACAAACTAAAGATAGGTAAAGAGGTTATAAGATCCATTTATTTTGGATCTATATGGGCATGTAATCTCTATAAAGAGGACCAAAGGGAGGAGCTAATAAGGGGTTGGATTTTGAGGATTTGGAGAACTCTTTTGTAAAAGACTCCTTGAATGGATATTGAAATATAAACACTCTTAATTGAATTTGTTCAGACTACGTTCTCACGTATCTTTTTCTGTACCTGTGGATGGATGTATGTTTATTATTATATGTTTATGTAGTGACTGATAAATGTCATTTTGTCTTTGCATTGATAGACAAGAAACACAAGTATTTTACTTATTGTAGATGGCCTTTCATATATAGTTTAGTGTGTGTGATCCTGCTGGTATGATAATAATTCTCCATCCATTTCAATATTTAAAAAACCACATGAATAGTACAAATGAAGGCCCTATCTGTATGAGTGTATTCATGTATGTATTGAGTAAGAGAGTTCATGAAGAAGTCATTCAACTTGATCCATTTTATACCTTTTATTTGAACATTTGATTAAGTTACCAAGCTCACTCGATCTACAACCTAGAGTGACTCTTGGAGTGATAACAAATTGGCATTGTTTCTGGGGAGAGGAGTTTGAAGCAATATTCCCTAGGAGATGAAATAGTTCTAGATTTTGATGATAGACAAAGGCTGGGAATCATATTGGTTGTAATATTCTATCTGGCGACTCCATTGGGAACGAATTCAATGGTGATTCTACAATTTTCAAATGTTGAAGGCATTTGCTGCTCTTTGGGATCAGAGGTTTTCCCCTCTTAAATTTTCTTCAGTTCTTAGTTTCCCACATCCAGTACCTCCTATGGATTTTTGGGGAGACTACCTTCCAAGATTCAAAGAAAGGAAAGAGGATAATCCTTCAGATCACCTCATCATATTTCATCAATGAATGGCTCAGTTAATTATAGATGATGAATATGTTCTCATGAATATGTTTATGTATTCATTGGAAGGGGATTCTCGCGAATGGTACATATCCTTGCCTCCTTCTAGCATATATTATTTATAATAATTTCATTTATCATTCCATCATCGATGTGAAAGGTATTTTTCTCAGGAAATTCTTCTTGAGCATTGTTATGAGGATTTTAATTCAAATATTCATCATGTTTATTCTTTTAGTAGTGAGGATGAAATTCTTTCTATTACTACTTCCCAAGAAGAAGATCTACCA
>ML863166.1:8781-23136 GCA_009831015.1 Picea engelmannii
TAACACGATTTCCTTTATTGCCAGTTTGTTGTTAGTTATATCCAATATGCATTGAGTGAGACAGTCTATTGACAAAGAAGGCAGGGCCCCCTTCGATGGAAATAGAGCTGTGTAGATTGCATTTACAATAGACATTATCTTTCGGTCGTTTTCTCATTGATTTCATAGAACAAAAATAGCATTTGTACTTGCAACAGAGGGTTTAGCATTCCAAGATTCAAGTTTAAATGTTATCTTTTCAGCCATTGATTTCATTTTCAGTTTTCATGTTCAGACTGCTTAACATTCAGGAGGTTGCTGAGTTGTGTGGAGTAATAAGTAGTAGAAAATTAATTATCTTCAGTCATCAGTGTGCAGTAGACCTTTTTCATGCATATGATCACTTTTAATTAATGCAGAACAATACCGGTTAGTATAGAGTAGTACAGAGTAGTGCAGAGCAGAGTAGAGTACAGTAGCTCCTTCCAGCGATTTTATTTTAGCAGTTCAGAGATTAGTTTGGCATTCTTTAAACCCCCTCTTCAACCCTGCATTTCCTGTGCTAGTTCCTCTAAGTCTACCTTCCCGGGTTGACAATTAAATGTTGATTCATATGGTATATCTGCAGCTCGACAGGGATCCCATAGTTTTAACTAGACAATGAACACTTCTTGCGCCTGTGGATGAGTATCTGGCAAACCATTGTGTCCCAGGAGCAAGGCTAGTGGGTGGCAGAATTGCGATCAAAGATATCAGATATATAACTCTTCGATCCATTATGTTTTCCATTACGAGTATAGCAGGAAGTATGAGTGCACACCTAGTTTCAAGATCACAAGTGGCCTATGGTTTACAGTGTCTAGAGCCAACACTATTTAACTGGAGCGCTTTCTTCAGCACATGAAGGAACAGATTACGAGATGAAGATCAGGGCAGCAGAAGCGGTTCAGATATGGTTCATTCTTGGTTTCGTTCTTGTTAGAATGCAATCCTGGGACGCAAACTCAGATTGCATTAGTAGTACGGCCAGTGGGAGAACCACGTATGGAGCGGTGGACCAGCCTGTTATCCAAACTAGGCCCATATTCAGAGTTTAGATTCACCGATGATTTCTTCGATCAGCTGAGATGCCAATTGATTGTGATAGAAGACTTTACATACGCCAGAGTATATTTCCGGGTCAACATGGACTTGTTTCTTCTAGAGGGGGAGGATTGGGATGCGTCAGGTAAGAAACCAAACTGATCTTGTCAAGTGTTTTTAATTTTTGAATGCTATAATTTTTTTTAGGGTACATAGAAGAGTCTTTAAAATATGTATTGTTTCATCATGCAGATAAAGAAGAAACATGTCCAGCAAAGATGCAAGCACTGGGGCATCGCAGAGATGCTCAGATAGCAGTAGATCAAGGGGTAGTAGTAGGAGGTCTCCTGGAGGTTTAAAGAAACCTCCAAGGTCTCACGATGGGTATCCCTCCTCTCAGGAGGCTGAAAGTGCCACTACATCTACAAAGACACACTGTGGGAGTGTCTGAGAGTCTTAACTCTCTACTGAGGCTAATAGCCTATGTAGTGATATGTTAATCGAAATATAATGTGATGCAGGGAGATTAGAATCTTCCTGATGATTGGATAGTCTGTATGACGATGTTTATGGGTGTGAGGACCCACATTTTTCCTATCTATGTACCCTTTTTGATGTAATAAAAAAAAAATTAGTCAGGCCATATATATATACATTTCCGATTTTTTACAGTGCCAAATGATTTTCAAAAGATTTATTTTATGTGATGTGTTTTAATTTAAATGATGATATGTGATGTGATTCATTTCCTTTATGAAAACTTATCTATGTGTGAGATACCTATCCATGATGTAATTAGCTAGTGAATCTGAAATGGTATTGAGTTCTCTTGGTATGTGTCTGTATTCAATAAAATCAAACATTCGTTCAAGATGACGAACTCATAAGTGGAGATGTAGAAGGATAGGATTGTGAATAGCATAGATTCGATTGAGTTGACAGACTACGAGTTGAGAGTCCAGATTGACAATTATGTGAGAAATTCCTAGGGAGGATGCTTTGGTTAAAAGTTCGATGTCAGCATGATATTCTTTCATGTTGTTAGTTGTCGATCCTAAGAAAATACCTCCAGAACTCACCAACTCATCAGAGTGGTAAATGACCCAAGTTGCAGAAGCAATGTTCTGGGTGTGTCAACTAGCACCATCTACAAACCCGATAAAGATAGGAAAGGAATATGTCATCTACGCATGAAAACACAAGACATAGTATAAGCGGCTAAGGAAAAAACTAGAGCACACAAAAGAAAAAGTCACACCAAACTAAAAATACAATAGTGTACAAAGCACGTATGCTATATGTTCTATGCATAGTACTTCTTTAGGTAAATCCCGTTCCGAGGCTCACCTAGGGAGATTTTGTCGTAGTCCACTAACTCGTAGGTGCCTCTATGTAGAACATGTTTCATGATGTAAGGACCATGCCATAGAGGTTCTAACTTTCTCATCCCTAACTTGTCATGAGCCTGGTCATAAACGAGGACTAGGTCTCCATCTGCAAAAGTGCAAAGATGGAGAGACTTGTCGTATTGATTCTTGATTCATTTTTGATATGTCTCATTGACGAGAGTAGCATCATGACGTGTTTAGTCCAACCTAGTCAAGTGTAAGAAACATTATTCTTTAGGATAAGTGTGGGGCAAGAGTTCTACTTTGAGTTTTAACGAAGGAATTTCGCACTCGATTGGTAAAACAACTTATATGCCATATACTAGCCAGAAAGGAGTGAAACCAGTAGCATTTTTTACTGAGGTCCAATAAGCCCAGAGAGCAGAGAAAAGTTGTAAATGCCAAGATGTCTTGTTTGCCCCTACCATTCATTGGATCATAGTTTTGAGAACTTTTTTGATAGCTTCAACTTGCCCATTCGCTTGAGGATAGTATGGGGATGAGTTCTCATGGCGAAAACCCAACTTGGCATGCAACTCACTCATCATCTGGTTTTTAAAATGTGAACCATGATCAGCGACAATGGCGTGTGGAATACCAAAACAAGTGACAATGTGGTTAAAAAGGAAAAGAGTTGCAGTACGACCATCCTTAAGAAAGGCAAGCATAGCCTCAACCCATTTTGTAAATTAATCGTCGTAAACGATTATATAACCATGCCCCCCGAATGAGGTAGGATTACATTGCATGAAATCAATGCCCCATTTGGCAAAGGGGCCGATGGAAACAATGGGATGCAACAGAGCAGGGAGGGTTCATGCCTTTTTGTGAAAAACTTAGCAGGGTGGGCATTTTTTGATTGTCTCAATACAATATTTGAAAATTGAGGGCCAAAAGTAGACGGCATGTAAGATTTTCTGAGCTATAGCCATCTCAGAAAGATGACCACCACAGGCTCCAAGGTGACAGTCATTAAGCACGTGTTCAACCTCTTCATGAGTTAGACATCATCGCAGGATAGTGTCAATGCCACGGTGGTATAAAGTGTTGTCGATAATAAGGTAACGACGAGAATGGCGGCAGATACGACGATGTTCTTCATGAGAGATATCGGGCTGAAAATGTTGGGTCTGGAGATAAAGAAGAATATCTCCATACCAAGGATCGAACATGCTAATGAGGAATAAAGTTTCTTCCAGGAGAGAATATATGGGCTCGGTCTCTTCATTAGCATGGGGAAGGTCGCAAATAAGCTCTGCAAACACCAGGGACTTTTTAGATTTGGATTTAGTGAACTCAAGATTGAATTCCTGAAGGAGAATGGTCCATTTCAAATAGTTTCCCCCAAGAACTTGACGTTTCAAAATGTGGTGCATGGGGTTCGAGTCCACAATAACCATGGTGGTGTGTAGTGGAATATAGTGACAGAATCTTTGGACAGTAATGACAACTGCGAGAGCCAACTTTTCAACATGTCAATATCTGAGCTCTGGACCAGATAGACTTTTTCTCAAATAATATATCACGTGTTCCTCATCGTTAAGGTCCACTTGAACTAAAACCATAGCAATAGTGGAAGTGGAGGATGCTAAGTAAATGATATATTCCTTTGTGTAATTCGGAGGATGTAACAAAGGAGCGTTGGTTAATGCATGCTTAAGAGAAGCAAAGGATCATTCAGCAGTGTCATTCCAGATAAAAGGGGTGTCTTTCTGTAACAAGTGCATAAATCCTTTTATAATCTCAGTGTAGTTACAAATGAAACGGCGAAGAAAGTTTGCTTTCCCCTGCAAACTTTGGAGTTGTGTCAAATTGTTAGGTGGAGGTAAAGCTAAGATATCCTTAATTTTTAAGGGATCCACCTGAATCTCATCCTTGGAAACAATGAAGCTGAGGATTTGGCCTGATTTGACAACAAAAATACACTTATGTGGGTTCAAACGAATGTGGTAGAACCGACATTGAAGAAAAATAGCCCATACATGACCAAAATGGTCTGATCAATTGGATGAGTGGGAAGGTAATTCGTCAAGGTAAGGCTCCACAATATGTTTGATATCATGGAAAGCATAGGGCATGGCTCGCTGGAATGTAGCACCATCATTTTTAAGGCCAAAAGGTAGTTTCCGATAGGTGAAATTTCCCCACGGGAAGATGAAGCTTGTCTTATGTTGATTAGAAGGTAAAATGTCAATCTGGTTAAACCCTGAGAAACCATCCATAAAAGAGAAAATTACACTACCAGCACAATTATCAATAATTTGGTCGATAAAGGGTGTAGGGTAGTTGTCTTTTGAACAAGCCTTATTGAGGTCCCTATAATCAATGCAGACATGAATGGTCCCTTTCTTCTTAGTAACCGAAACAATGTTCGAAACCCATTCCGTCAAAGGGACAGGATAGATGAAGCCAGATTTCAATAATTTCTCAACTTCTTCCCTAATAGTCGTGGTCTTCTTAGGATGGATCGGGCGGAGTTTCTGTCAAATAGGTTTTACACCTGGGTAGGTTTTAATCTCATTCACAACGATCGAAGGATCGATCCCTGGCATCTCTTCGTAGCTCCAAGTGAAGACATCGCGAAATTATTTAAACAAAGCGGTATAGGAAACCACTTCCTTGGGTGTACAATTAACATCGAGAATAATATTTTCTACGATACCTTCCTTGATCAAAATATCTATTTCGACTGTAGAGGTAATGTTGCCTAAATTCCCTTCAGAAATAACATCTTGTGTAAGTATAGGTGATTGGGGAAATTGGAAAACATTAGGGGGGAATATAGAGTGTATATCTCCCTGGATTTCTTTGAGAGGTGGAAGAAAAGAGGATCGATGATGGCTATCATCCCAAGGTACATTGTCAATGCTAAGAATTTCCAGTATTGATTCATCAGAAGGAAAAATTTGGGAAATGTAGTTGAATCCAGACATCAAGGAATTTAACCACAATGGCATCGAGTAAGTGTTGGTTGCCAAGAGATGTTGGTCATCTGAGGAGGGAGAGGAATATTGGATGGAAATGTATGAGGTTTCGGCTGGACTAAGTGGCATGGTGTCACCTAGTGCATCGAATTCCAATGGACTAGGTACAATCCAATAGTCAGATGATTCCAAGTATTGGTAAACCATAGTCAAAATCATATTGATTGTGGAAAAATGATGTGTAGTGGGTGGAAGTGGTGTAGGGAAGGTACCCATAAGTATAGAGTCTTTCAACAAACCAACACCAATGCTTATATGTGATCTTGTGATCTCCCAAGAATGGAATATTGTTGGTAGTAGGAGTGCGAGTGTTAGGTGTATAGAAATCTAACTGATCGACAATGACAATTTTACCTTGATGAGGAAATTTCACACATCGAAATACTGACGAAGCAACAACAGTTGTAGCATAAAACCAACTTCTTCCAAGTAATAATTTGTAATCGATGGGAGCATCGACCACCTCAACATCAACAATGACGGTTTTGATGCCCAAATAGACGGGTAGGGACTGTAAAATCCCATGGGGATGAAAACCTCTCCCATCGAATGCGTGTAACATCATTGGGGATTTGTTAAGTGTGGGTGATTTTAAACCTTTCCAACATGCTAAATACATGAAAGAAGTAGAGGTTCCCTCATCCAATATGGTTCAGTGAACTTGTTGATTGTGAAAAACAACATCAATTTGGAAAGAAAGTTGGTGGGAGAGTCGAGATGTATAATTGTCCAAATTAAACATGATATTGTTGGACGACTCAGGATCAACAATGCCAATAGCAACCAAGAGCATTCTACTTTGACTGGGGTAGTGTTGTAGAACTTCTAACGCAGACGTAGCACATGGTGCTTGAGACAAATCTTCAACAATGTTGTAGTTTTGGGTGGCACGTGAACTAGGACTAAAGGTAGATTTACGGATAATGCTCTTAGGAGGGCGTAAGATAGAGTCAAATGTAGGTTTCTCAATCTAAAGTGTTTGAGACAGAGGACTAACTGATGGAGGACTAACAGAGGATGGTGATGGATCCGGTAAAGTATCGGTACCGTTAGTGACTTTTCTTTTGTCAAGTTTAACTGGTGTGTCATATTTCGTAGAGTGGGTGGTTAAATAAATCTCATTAAACATGTAAATATGGGCACTTGTTGAGGCTTCATCATGGGAAGGATGGTTGGAACTGCCCCCTAGAGAGGGGGTTTGAGAAACCATAGATTGCTGCTATGGAAAAGGCTGAGTAAGCACGACGGGTTGGGAATTCCCCTTGAAAGGTTTGGTCACTTCATCGCGATGTGGACAGTCTTGAGTGTAGTGATCATCACCACAAATGAGACATGGGAACTTCGGTTTCCATTATGGTTTCTTTTCATTAGCAGGTGGTGGGTTTTGAGCTTTCAGTTGTTCATTGTTATTATTCCTTTTGTTTTTGTTCTTTATCTTCTTCTTACCTCCAATTTGTTGTGAAGGGGCAGATTGAACTGCATTCACCTCAGAGATTTGAGTTTGGGGGCAGACAGAGGAGGGTGTGGTCGAAATGGGAGTGCATGCTGGAGCAGATCGATTTTTCATTCTAGTCGACTGGGAAACAGATTGGGTTTTGATGGAGCCAATAACTCCATCTGCATGTGACATGGATGATGGTCTATATGGATCGGTATTTGCACGGGTAGCATTTGGGATTAACTCATACAAAGTACTAGATTGGGAATAGACCAAATCTAAGTACTAAGCCTAAGAAATGGCCTCTTCCTTAGTGACTACACCACCCATGTTGACATCACGAGAAATCAGGGGTAATAGTGATTTAGTGAACCATTTTGCCAATAATTGGTCAGGAATGACTACTTTGATCAACCTTCATCGTTGTCTCCACTCATGAATATGATCGGAGATATGCATGGAGTTTGTCTGATGAAGGGAGGTCAAGAGTTCGGTACCCGTCTCATATCGAATGGGTAGTTGAAAGTGCATGAGAAAGGACATGAAAAGGGATTTAAAATCTTGGAAAGAACCACGTGGAAGTTCGATATACCACTTGGTTGTTGAGCCCGTAAGTGTTCGCTAAAAAAGACATAAATGGATAGAGTCATCCATTAAGGAGTTCGATGAACACCATAAATGGAAAGTCATCACATGGTTATTTGGGTCTTCTCCAGGTTTACTGTCAAATTTTGGAATATTAGAAGGTAGTTTAGCCAAAATCACTGGCCAGAAAGGATAATGACGTATAGGATCATTAGTCAACCGAGACAAGTCTGGGAGATCTAAAGTAGCAAGGAATGGTAGATGTCGATTAACTTGAGGGTGATACTGGTGTGGCATAGGAACACCAATAGGACCGTAGAGTAGGTTAGGTGGATAATTGTAACCAGTAGGTCCTCCTTCATACAGTTGTTGTTGACCAGAGTAAATAGGATTCGAGGAGGGTTGAGAAGCATGTGTGAGCAGAGGATAACCTGATGGATTTTGAGGATTATAATTCAGTTGATGGGTTTTTACATAATGTGGATAGACATTTTTTCCATAAGGAGGATAAGGTTGTTGTTTTCCTTGAGAATGTTTCCCCCCAAGTGGATTTCCTGGAAAAGGAGTGTGCCAAGGATTGGGCATTGTAGACGCATTCTGTCCAGAAGGTTGATGATGGGCTCCAATTTGAGGCAGCCCCCCAGCATGAGGTTTCCCTCCAAATGGAGGTTTCCCTTTGAAAGGAGGTTTCCCCCCAAATGGAGGTTTCCCTCTGAAAGGAGGTTTCCCCCCAAACAGAGGTTCCCTTCAAAATGAGGTTTCCCCCCAGCATGAGGTTGAGTCCCTGGAATTTGGAAACCAGATGTAAGAAATTGACCAGTGTCGCTTAATGGATTAGAGCCACCAAAACCAGTCCCTCTGGGTTGTTGTGTAGGTATAGAACTTCCAGGTATAACTTGGGTAGCATTGACAATGTAAGGATTGAGTGCTCTGTACCCAAGGGGAAGTGATGAGGAAGGAAGAGATGATAGTGGTGTACCAATGGGAGCTTGGATAACCACCACATTACTAGTGGTAATAGTCGCAACATGAGGAACCATCGTAGAATGGGAAATCTGGAGAGAAATAGTGGAACTTGGACCAACAAACTACATGTTTGAACCAATGGACGGTGCAATGGAACTGACGGTTGTACCAGTAAAATGATGTAAAGGTACGGTATAGGTAACAGATGTTTCTGGTATTTGGGATATGATAGGTATATTAGTTCCTGTCCCTAATCCATAAAGGTATTGCACTGTGTGAGGTGGGATTCGAACTATATCAGAAGTCCAAAGGGGGTTTCCGACCAGAGCATTCAAATGAGACCCGGTTGGAATTTCAGAAGGATCAATGACAACAAGTTCTCTGGCTGAATTCATCTAGAGAAAATGTGTTTCATATCCTACAGGAATGCGGAAAGCCTCCATAGGATCCATAACAATTCGAAAATCTTCTAAAGAAGTGGAAACTTCCTCCTGTGAAGTTATAACTTCGTGGACCTCGCTCTGTTGAGAAGAACCCTCCATAGAATGAGGGGGTAAAGGGGTAGAATCTTCCATATTTTCTGGGGGAAGTCCCTATACCCTATGCAAATGGCATGGAGGGTCGATGTTGGTGGAAAAAAGTTGATGAAAAAAATCTATGGCCAACTAACGACAAAGAAACAACATACACTAATCAAATCTAGAAATCAAACCAAGCAAAAAAAACTTCTCTCGATGATCGTACTAGTTGGTGATGAAATCCAACGTTGTGTGATCAAGTCAAGAAGGGGCTAGGATATGGTGGAATAGTGACAATTGCGACTTGCTTAACGGACTTTCACCTTGGTGCAAGCTTCCACGCAGTAATTATGGATTTACCCTCCAAGGATCCCAAGTGAGTTTGACCAATGTCTGTTCTAGGTACAATGAGACTTCCCTTCACTGTCACCTCATGTAAGTACCTAAATATTATGGAAACTACGGAAACCAACTCGTAGTCATCCCCTGGGTAGGTACATTCGACAATTTGGTCTGAACGTATGAGCAGGATAACAAGTCTGAAATCCTTCGAGAGAATTGAGGACAAGTGGACCAGTAGAACTCCAGAGGACCCCAAATGGATTTGAAATTCACGAAGCACCAAGACCAAATGAAACCAGTTTGGCCTCAATAAGAACCCTCAATATACGATCTAACAAATACAAGTAGTTGAACCACAGAGGGATAATCTCTTTAATTCTCCTGAATGCAACCTCGTGCATAAACCCTGTGTGAGAGGGGGATCCCAGAATGCCTATACAACAATTGGATTTTTCTCTCCCTATCGCAATATGTTGATGTTTGTTTTGAATACTTTGGAGAGTTGTACTCACTGCCTAATCCAAAGTGTTAATCCTAGTCTAATGTTGGTGGAAGATTCTAAAAAAAATGTTCTAGATAAATTTTAATTATCATTAATTTTGTAGTTGTTCTTTACTCAAAAGGTGTATGACAATGAAACTGATGGTATTATGACTCAAATCCCAAAAAGATGCATAATAAATGATAAGAATTCCTTTCTTTCAATGAATGCTTATTTAAGGGAAAGAGAAAGATGTTATTTTCACTGTCAAAAACTAAGATGCAGAATCCTCAATCAATTTGTTTCTCAATCAAATCCAATATAATGATAAAATATCATAGAATTCCTTTCTAACATCCAAAAACAAACATAAAAAGTATCATTTTGCTTTATGTGTGAATGATAATCAATCTGATATAAAAATTTCCTATATCATCCAGATTACAAATTCAACAAGGTTCAGACAATCATAAGCGAGTTACACACAAACAAAAAAAAAACTCTCGTGGTGATAAAACAAGAAAGACAGATGACAAAAATTTGCAAAAAATAAAACCAAAAGCTCAAAAAGATTGAAAAAGGTTCGGACAAGATGACCTCAAAGATCAAATGGGATGGTGCACAGATATTTGATATTCCTCACAAAGGTTTCCACTCAGCCATATAAATGAGAAGAAAACAATAATATGACTCTAAATCAACAAATATGAAGAGTGACTTCAAGGCAAGGAAAGAAAACGTCAAAATTCCAAACAAGAAGAGATCAATTCTTAGAAAACTGAGATGATAAGACCTTGAGCAAGTGCAAAAAGAAAAAGTTGAACCTTAGAGGAAGAAACCCTAAAGGAGTTTTCACAGAAAATGGATAGCGCTCTGGTGTAAGGGGCACCAGAGCATTCCAACGCTCTATGTAAACCTAGCAGGAAGTGCCAGTGCTTTGGTAACAAGGGTAGGGGGGGGCTGGCCTCTAAAAATTCAGGAAAAATTCCCAGAAAGTCAAAAGATCAAGCCAACTCCATCAATCAACTTGAAGGTGATGGAAACAAGATCCAATCACTTAGATCTAAGAATCAAATATAGTATGGAGGAAGATCAAATAATGAGCGAAAGACAAGACAAGATCTAGGAAAGGAAACAGAAATCAAGGTCCCTCCCCAGTTGAGTCGCCAATTTCTGTTACAGGTGAATCCTCTTGTGGACAAGAGGATTCCATCTTGGTATCTAGACCCCTAAAACCAAGGCAGAAAGGGTGTTATAATTGGTCACTGACATCCTTTTAGATATAATTAAGCTAATGAATGAAGAGGAAGAAGAAAAGTGTACCTTTTTAAATGGAATTTTTCCTCGCAAAGTCCAAGTTGAGATTCAATCCCAATCTCCTCGATAGGTCCTATAAAACAAACAAGGATACAAAAATCTTCCTATTCTACTGATATTAGCTCAAATACAGATCTATCTACTGAAGACAAGTTCATGTGGAACAAACATAAACTTGAAAGAAACAGGTCAAGCATTTATGTGTATTAATGAGAACAAATGAAGAGTACTTACAATCCTCTGATGAAGGTGCAACAACTTCTTATAGATCTCCTTGTCCAACCCCTTTTCTCAAGTAATCTACATTGATTATGATTCAATGGAATCTCACTTATGGGATCGTAATTTTGGTGTAATTCTCAATCTCCATATTTCCTTTCACTATGAAGAGGACTCCTTATATAGGCTTGGAGAGACCTAACCACTTGAGATATATTTGGCATAAGTTGAGGATTACTCTTCTTCAGTTGTGGATCTCCCCTAAGATCATGCCTTGAATTCAGACTCAAATACAACCACCTTCAGATATTGAGGGGATTCTTCCCTAATTTCCTCTAACACACCAATTTTTTCCCAAAAAGGGCCACCTCTCCCTCAAAAGGGGCACAGAGCATTGGAACACTCCCCTAGAAGAGGGTACAGAGTGCCATCACTCCTTGACAGTATGTAGGGGAGAGCTCCCTACCAAATTTGACTTTTGAGTGGCAAAAGGCTTGTACTCCTTTTCAATTTATTTCTCTTCCTCAAGACTAGTCTTTGAGGTGTTTTAAGTGTCTTTATTATGTCACAAGAAAGACGACATAGAAAAGATAACAATGTGATGTTTGTGACACTTGCGACATTTACGACCAATATGCGCCACTTGAGATATTTATAATGATGACACTAGACATCATTGAAATGAGTGATTTTGATGTGTAACATCTAGACATCTCAAAAGCACTCCCAAGTGGTGCTTTCTAGTATAAGACCTAGTCAATGAGACAATATTTAATTGATTTAAGCTTTAAATGTATTTCCTTTCTTTTTCCCATACCATCAGGAGGTCACAATTTTGTAGAAAATATATAATGTCCTTGTACCAAGCACATCCTGCCAATGGAGGGTTGACTTGAGGATCTTTATTGAACCACTCAGACTGTTGATTTTATTAGAAAATGTTGATGAAATTAACCCCCAAATCTTTTCAATTAGATTCAGCCAGCAGCCTGGCTAATCCTTCACCTTTTACTAATTTTGTGGGCTTTATTTCCAGATCAAATTCAAGGATTTTAGCAATCCACTTTCTTCTACTTCCATCTATGCCAGGATGAATGAGAATATATGTTACAGAATATAAAGGAACATATGAAATGACCTTTGAATGTAGGACATAGATCCTAAAAGATTTGATAGATTTCACTAAAGCATAGGCCTGTTTTTCCATGATATCAAATTTTATTTCAACATCCCTCAGTGCTTTGCTGAAAAAGAAAATAGGATACTCCAAACCTTCAACATTCTTCTGCAATAAAACAGTTGTTATTGTATTAAGAGAAGCAAAGGAAAAAATCATAAAATCATTGGAGTAATCTGGACTAATGAGAACAAGTGCCTCAGTCAATGCCTTCTTGATTTGATTGAAAGAATATCTAGACTCAACAGTCCATTTCACTTCATTCCCCTTCATGAGCATGGTTGTAATATGCTTAACCATTTCAACAAAATTAGAAACAAACCTTCTTAAAAAGTTGATTTTGCCCAATAATCACTAAACTTATTTCTTGTATCTAGGAAGTGACAAGGTTTGGATAGTTGCTACCCTTCTTGAATCAATTCTAACCCCCTCAGCTGATATTATGTGCCCCAACAATTTTCCTTCCTTCATGACAAATAGAGACTTTTGGGGATTTAGGGAAATACCATACCTTCTACATTTCAATAAGACCCTTCTTAGATGATAACAGTGCTCTTTATTAGACCTAGAGAAAACTGTGATTTCATCCAGGTAGATGACTACAAATTTATTTTTTTCTCCAATGAAGGCGATGTTCATGGCTCGATGATATGTTTTCCCTGCATTCATCAATCCAAAGGGCATTTTGGCATACATGAATGTGCCCCAAGGATTTGTAAAGGATGTCTTCTCTCTGTCTTCAGGAAGGACTGAGATCTGATTGTAGCCATAAAATCCATCAATCATGGAGATCCTAGATGCACCTATCAGCCTCTGTAATATGTGCTCCATCTTTGGCATGGGGTAATTATCCTTCTTGGAGATATTGTTTAGGTTCCTGAAATCGACACAAAGTCTGATTTCTCCATTCCTTTTTCTTACTGGGACTAGGTTGGCTATCCATTCAGAATATCTCAAGGGGACAGTGATCTGGGCATCCAACAACTTCTTTACCTCCTTCTCCATAATAGGTAGCAACACAGTATTTATTTGTCTCAATTTCTTCCTAAATGGTTTGTCCTCTTCCTTCAATGGAATATTATGCTCAATGACACTCGTGTCATATGTTATGATCTCTTCATATGTATAGGAAAACACATCAACAAACTCTTTTAACAGTTCAACACATTCAGCCCTTTGTTCCCTTAACAAGTTGCTTGACAACTTGACAAATTTTGGTTCTTCCTCTATGCCAATATTGCACTCAGCCACCTCAGCATCATCAGTTAAAACTTTACCCTTTACTGCCACAACATTTCTGTCAAATAGTCTTTCCAAAGGGACTATTCCCTTTGGGATGTGATTTTTGGGCAACTGGACAATATGATGATTATCATTTTTGTTTATAAAATCATCAACATGAGGATTTATTTCAAAATCAGGATCTTGATCAATGTGTAATGCAGAAAATTCATCAACAATATCTAGGAATATTTTGATCTCAAGATCATCCTCAAAAAATTTCCAATGCTTGATTTTGTCAGGTATAGAGGGCATATATTTTACTTCTACATCATACTTGAGCTTAGGTGGTAGAGGGACTCTGAAATTACTTGCTGGGATAGCCAAAGAATCAACCACGACATTCTCTTCTCTTGGAATAAATGAAATGTTGAAAGATAAGAAAAAACTGTTAACCAGGTCCCACTCTTCATTTCTATAAGATCTTAGCCTAGGGTTCTTATCTTGATAAATATTTCTGATATGATGGAAAATTCATTCAGCATGCCCAAAGATTGATATCTCTTCAATCCCCATGTCCTTTGCAACCCTCAAACCCAAAACAAGAGCTTCATATTTTGCCATGTTATTGGTAGTTTCAAACTCTAACTTGTAGGA
>ML863167.1:14282-26402 GCA_009831015.1 Picea engelmannii
TGCTAAAAATAGTAAATTACCAAAATTGCCAGAAACATGTTTTGGGCTAGTTGGAGAAGGTGGGTGGCCACCGATATCCACCTGGATCACGTTGTATCTTCTTTATTTCTCAATGCATTTGCAGTATTCACAATCATGTTTGTGTAGGATGGGCGTGACTAAGCAAGGTGGTTTTTTCTCTCCATATTTTCCTTTACTTTCCTCCTACTTAATGATCCTAACATTTAATAATCATAATGTAGACTTGTGAATAAATAGAGTACTATAATTTGAATCCATAGACTCAGAATAATAAATTTCAAATTGTGATGAAGCGTCATTACCCTATGTTAATTAAATTTTTTAATAGCTTGGGACAATGAATTCTAAAGTATATTATAGTGCAGCAATTTTATTCCCATTTCAAAGATTTGGCTTCAGTTTTTCCATTGCTTAATATCAATCCTACATGGAAATGGTTTACATTTAAATGTTTGATAATTGAATCACTTCCATCTCTCACACCTCAATTTTCAATATCATCATATCATTAATGAAGGATGGTTGTTTTGGATAGGAGATACATACTTGTTTTAAAAAAATGTATGCCTATGCAACTATTCATGTAACTTTGCTCTTGGAAACATATTTTTTATATTTTACTTTGAATATCTAGAGTTAATACTAATGTTGGGTTTAATTTCTTTTTAATAATGTTTCCAAGAGAAAAGTATACTAAGACCGAGGGGGAAGAACAAAAAGAAAACATGGGAGAGAAACCTCAAGTTTTGTTCATGCTGTAACAACACTGGAACTCCTTGCCAAACTGTGGAAACTTCAAGTTTTTCCTTGGGAAACCCCAAACCCAGAGGGAAGAAGAGAAAGAAAAAATGGGAGAGAAACCTCAAGTTTTGTTAATGCTATAACAACCTTGGAAATCCATGTCAAATTGTGGAGACTTCAAGTTTTTCCTTGGGAAATCCCAAATTTCTTTATTTTCCCGCTTCAACTTTGAAATGAACGATTATGGAAAAAAAGTTAATTTGATCCATATTTATACATAATTATCTAGATTTTGATCATCATTGACTTCAACAATCAGAATTCGGACATCTAGAGTTTTCAGCATAAAAATATTTTTCTCTCCAACCTAGATGACATGTGTAGAATCATGGCCTCTAATGATGGAACCTTTAAGTCACAATAACCAGTTGTTTCATTCCACTTGTCTTAGTCGAAACCCTGATTTTCATTCATAATTTAAATTATTTTATTTATCTGGAATCTGGTTTTTAGTCATTGTTGAATTTTCAATATCCATATCTGGGATTTCAAATTAATTGTTACATTAATTTTATTCTAGACATTCGAAATTATCATAATATGTATTTTTCAAATTTATTGACGTTGGGGATTGGGTGTAACCCTTTGTGAAACAATTAACATAATATGCAGAATAATCAAAGAGAAATAACTTCACAAAATATTGGTGGTGTCTAAAGACACTATTACAACATTTAAGCATAGTGCATTGTGATCAAATGTCGCAATGCATATTGAACATATTGATTTACATACTTAGAATTTTCCATGAGGTCCTTTATTTATAATATCAAGATCTAACCCACTTCCTTGAAAATTGGAAAATCTTGTCCACATATAACTATTGAGTGTTGGAGAAAATCCTGGGAAATATAAGGTAACTAGTCGGATAGTAAAGTTAGCTCTACCCAAACATCCACACATCTAACTCGTATTCGATTGCACGTCTAGTCAATCCATCAACCTATCTTCGACTGCTAGTCAATTGTCTAACCGACGGGCTAGTCAACTACTTGAGAAATTGATTTTGACTTCCAATCAATCAATCGACTGATTGTTTCCAATTGTTGGTTGATCTCTCGACTGATTGACTCTAGGATAAGTTTGATGAACCATTAAAAAACTTGGTTCCAACACCCCCCATTAACACATGGCTCTAGAGATTCAAGAGGTGAAATTAAGTCAATAGGATAGCCCCCATAATTGTAGCTTCCTAAAGCACAAGCATAGTATGGATATTGACAAACTTTGCTTGAGACAGAGGCTTCATAAATATATCAACAATCTGATCATCTATTCTGCAGTAGAAAAGAGTGACAACTTTCTCTTGAACTAACTATCTAAAAAATGAGCATGAATATCGGCATGCTTCATTTTACTGTGAACAACGTGATTATTAGAAACTTGAATTGCACTTTAATTATCACAATAGATTGTAGTTGAGGTTTGTACAGGAAAACCAAGTTCACACAAGAGTTCGAGAATCCATGTTTCCTTTATTTCTTCATTAACAATGACATGATACTTTTATTTTCTAGTTGACAAAGGGACTACCTTGTTAATCCCTAGCCAAAGCCCCATGTTATGTATAAAACACCTTATTAAGCCCTACATATTGAATTATTACATTTCTAGTGTTATATTTGTATGTAGGACAAAACCCTTAATTGCACCCTTTCATTATAATTGTACCCTTTGTCTCTTATATATATATATATATATATATATATATATATATATATATATATATACCAAAGAGATCTATTCTTAGGATCATCTTATCTCATCTCATATTGTATTATAAATTGGATATATTTTAAAAAGGGGTTTCCCCCTGGAAGTGGAATGTATTAATTGAATTTGTATCATTTTTAAATTTTTGGATCATAACATTTGGTATTAGAGCATTGATCCTATGGTTTTTCTTCGTCAAGCAAGTCATCTTGGAATTTTTGCTATAACGTTTTTTTGGGGTTGCTTTAAACAATGAAATTTGGAGGTTACTTAGAAGACATATCAAGGTAACCGTGGTTAGTCAAGTGTTGAGGAAGACACTTGTTTGAATGGGAGGAACATGTTAAGCCCTAGACAAATCTCCATGTTATAATTAAAACCCCTTATTAATCCCTACATATTGAATTATTACATTTCTAGTGGTATATTTAGATTTTGATCATCATTGACTCCAACATTTGGAATCCATACATCCAGAGTTTTCATCATAAAAATATTTTTCTCTCCAACCTGGAGGACATGTGTAGAATTGTGACCTTTGATGATGGAACCTTTAATTCAAAATACCTAGTCGTTTCATTCCACTTGTCTTACTTGGAACCATGATTTTCATTCGTAATTGTAATTATTTTATTTATTTGGAATTTGGTCTCTAACCATTGTTGAATTTTCAATATCCAGATTTGGGGTTTCAATTTAATTCTCACATTAATTTTATTTTGGACATTCAGAATTCTCATAATATTCATTTTTCAAATTTCCTGATGTTGGGAATTGGGTGTAACCCTTGGTGAAACAACTAACATAATTTGCAGAATAATCGAAGAGAAATAACTTCACAAAATATCGATGGTGTCTAAAGACATTGTTACAGTGCTTAAGCATAGTGCATTGTGATAAAAAATTCACAATGTATATTGAACATATTGATTTACATACTTAGAATTACCCATGAGGTCCTTTATTTATAGTATCAATATCTAACCCACTTACTTGAAAGTTGGAATATCTTATCCACATACAACTATTGATTGTTGGAGTGGATCCTAGGAAATCTACACTGACTAGTTGGTTAGTAAAGTTAGACGACCTAACCATCCATGCATATAAATCATATTTGATTACATGACTTTTCAATCCATCAACCTGTCTTCGACTTCTAGTCGACTGTCCAACCAATAGGCTAGTCGACTACTTGAGCAACTGATGTCAACTTTCATTTAATTGCTCGATAAATTATTTCCAAATATTGGTTGACCTCCTGACATAATAATTCTAATATAAGTTTGATGAACCATCAAAACCTTTGGTTCCAAAACCCCCCATTAGCACATGGCTCTAGAGATTCATGAGGTGAAATTAAGTCAGTAGGACCCCCCCCATAATTGCAGCTTCCTGAATCCCAAGAATAGTATGGAGATTGACAAGCTTAGCTTCAGACAAAGGTTTTATAAATATATCAATGATATGATAATCTGTTCTATAGTAAACAAGAGTGAAAAAATTCTCTTGAACCAACTGTCTCAAAAAATGAGCATGAAACTCAAAACGCTTCATTTTACTGTGAACAACATGATTGTTAGAAACTTGAATTACACTCTAATTATCATAGTGGAGTGTAGTTGAGGTTTTTATAGGAAACCCAAGTTCACTGAAGAGATGGCGAATCCATATTGTCTCTATTCCTGCATTAACAGAATGTAACATCCCACTCTACTGAGCCCACTTTTATTGACATATGCTTTGAGGAAACTTGCGTGCAAATGATCCGGTTATGGTATATTATGATTTCTCTTCGATTATGGGTTATATATGATGATGATCTTGTGCAGTGACTTATGAGTGTGCAAGACACATGACAGGTTATGGATGTTGATGTCATCAATGAACTTCCTTGGACTCCATATTGAGACAGGGAGTGGATTGTATTTGTTTGATTATTTCATTTTACACACATGTGATATATGATTGATTTAGTATGATTATGTATATGGACTATTGACAATGTTTTTGTTAGTGGATGTAGGTGTGACGATACTTGTTAATCCGACTCTCATAAGGAGTAAAGAGGTTATGCACATAAACCATAAATTGAGGGAGAGTTGTGGAAACGTCCCTGTCATATCCTACTAACACTCCCGTCATGGCAAGAAAGGTAGGTTAACAATTACCTATTTCGAGAGGTCCAAGGTGTCGTGAGGGTGGACTGAGATAGTCGCTCATGAAGATTTCTAAGTGGCATGCAATTATGCTGGCTCCTTATTCCTTAGAAGCCCTTAGTCTCTCATAAGGTCGACTGAATTGAGTGTTGACTCCAAGGGTCTGACAAACTTCCAAAACCAATCTAAGGTGAGTGGTACCCTTGGAGGATAGAGGTGCGTCTTGAAGGGCATGTTGTGTAATTAAAAATTCGAGTCAATAAATCTAGGTGGCCTAGAAAACATTGAAATGATTGGACATTGTTAGAATAAAATAATTAATTAATCAATAAATTATTAATTATAAAATTTAACAAAAATCTAAGCCTAAGTCTAAGACTAAGTCTAATTCTAATTTTAACTAAAGGGATAATTAAAAATAGTAATAAATAAAAAGAATTAAGATAAAATCAACCTCTATGGAAAATGTGAATACAAATCTAATGGTTGGATAAAATGCACATGTGTGCATGAAATTAATAAAAGGGATTTTTAAAATAGAAATAAATAATAACTTGAGAGAATACGTGTACATAGAATAGAATCTTGAGTCAACCTACCACTAGTCTAACTAGAATAAGACTCCTAATCCAACTCTAACGAAGATCTAGTTAGGAGACCCTCATTAAATGAAAATTTGGGGAATAAATGGACAACTAAGAGAAAAAATAGGAACACATTGGGGAATGTGAGGGAAATCGACATTTTAATTAAAATAAAAATGGTAATTACTTGTGCAACTTGGGGAGAGGGTGACAAGTGTGGGTGAATAATACTAATTGAATTAATTAAAAACATAATTAATTATGCATGAGGAAATGTGTCATTGAGTATTTTTCTATAAAACAAATGTGGTAGAAGGGAAATGGATCTCACTTTTTCTTGGTAATGTTATGCTGCCAAAATTTTGTGGACCATGTTTTACTTGTGAGATATGGGAAACCAAGATTGGAGAAAGAGTGGAAGCTCTTCCTTGTGAGGCAAGCCTTGGAGATATTGTTTTTTGGTTTCTTGTGTGTGGCCCTTTTGCAGCTTTGGAGGATAAGGGGGAAGAAGAATAAACCTAGCATTGGTTGGGAGGTACCAATGAAGTTTTAGTGATGAGAAAGCTGGAGTACAGAAGGAGCACAAGACTTTGAAGGACACCGTCAACTCTCCATCTTCATAGGTTTCAGTATTTTGTTTATGAGTTTAAATTTGTAATATGAGAAAATTGTATATTAGAGTTATAAAGATTCGCCATAATTGTGTTGTACTCAGCTTTTTGTATTGCAATTAAAAACAAATCATCACATAATTCTAAACGTGAATGCTATGACCACCTTCAATTGATTTTACAATCCAAAATTTCAAACTCTTGTCACTGCAAATAAAATTTCAATCTTGAATTCCAAAATTTGATATGACTACTATTTTTTTTATTTCTCACAACCAAATGTATAAGCTCATTGTGTTATCTCCCAATTAAAATTTCAATCTCGAGTTGGATTTTCTTGAGTCAATTTATATTTACAAATCAAATTATGAAATACACCAATCATTGCTTATGTTTTTACGCTCTTAAACGTCAAAATTCGCTAGAGTCATTGTATGACTATATGCAAATCCATAAAAAGAATGTTGGTGATGGTAAACTAATAGCATATCGAATTTGAATATCGCCTGGTCACAAAAGGAGTTCGCTTATCCATAATTTATTTTGTTTTGGTTGCTACAAAACTAAATTCACCCTCGAACAATTAAATCTCATTATCGCTTGATTTAGTTACATTTGGAAACTAATTTAGAGTCAAAGAAATTAAAAACTCCAGACCCCAGGATTGGATTTTCGTTGAGCTTTGTCCATTTATTTAGAAAAACTAAAGGATGGAATTTCCATTGGGTCACCGTAACTTTTGCATGCATTTCTAAACTTCTAGGAAATTGTATGGTGTAATTTTGTTTCCACTCCATAAATGTATTACCTATTGAGACCACGATAAGTTTTTTCTAAATTCCAAATTTAATTTCATGGGTGATGTCGATTAGATCCTCAAAACTGTGAATTAAATATTGTATTGACGATGCAACACTAATTTTCAATTTTTAAAAAGTTGAATACTATGGTCGCGTCTAGGTTGTTCGCAAACCAAAATTAAATTTTGTTGGATGATCTAAGAGTACTTGTGTTATGAAAATAATTAATTTATTGCAAATTTTAAACTTTTGGGAATTGAATGATTGGATACTATAGAATCGTCACGCTGGCTAGTGTTATATTAAGATCATTAACTCCTTGGTGGGTGAACTAATTTTTATTTTAACTATGAGTTACACCCAAAATCTTGGGAGGAAGGTGCTTGTTAGATGACCATAGTGTTTAACCCTGTCTTGATAGGAAGACTCCATGTTGTCAAATGAATGATGTATGGGTGTAGTAAGAAATTTTTTTGGTAATTCATACATTTAAATGATAAGATAATTGGTGCAAGGAAAAATACGTACCATAGATGAAGCAGTCAGATTATAATCAACCTACCTTGGATGCGTAATAACAATATGAAACTAACCCATTCCTCATGACTATCGATTGATGTGTCTCACTATTTTTAGTCATTTAAATCTTGTTGTCTTAATTTTTAAAAAAGAAAAGAAGATTTTCCTTTTTCTTTTAGAATTTTTTATCAATTGAATGTTTTAGTTCGAGATTCTAAAAGAATTGATTTAATTGTATCTACCAAGAATACCTAAGACCTTTTCTAGATCTAAGTAGGTCCTTCCATTATACAAGTTTTGGATCGATCGTTCTAGTACCATTTCTCCAAGCTCGCCCTACCTTCAAGTGTCTTGATTTATTTTATACCCAATCTGGATAATCAGACTCTCCTTTCCAACCGGTTAAGGAAAATTTAGCCGTCGTTTGAGTAGTGAAGGAAGTGTTTTTAGAACGTGAGTTATTAAACTTAAATTGTATCTCTAATTCGAAAAACTTAAGTTGACAACTCCTTGTTAGATATTGATATCTTGCCCACCTAAAGTAACGATATCTTGTAAAATATAACTATCTTGATACTAGATATATATTATATTGAGCCTGTAAACTTGTAATAGTAACTCTACTGTGAAGATATTGAATTTTACTTTTATTGATTATGAAATCTTTGCAGTATAGTTGGTAAATTTTTTACTTGCTTTCAAAAGACTCCTTATGATATAATGATTTTATATATGAAGTTTGAGTTAGTGATTAAGCTAACTGGTATAGTTTACATTTCAATTTGATTGTATGATGGATTTGATTATTGGAGTTATTATGGGCGATCCATCTATTACTTGTGTTACCCTTGTTTTGATAGTGAAAAGTTGATCGCTACTTATATTTTAGGGATTGAAAATGGATAAATTTGACCCTAAATATTATGTGGTATTCTTATAGCGCAAGTAATTTGTTCTATATAGTGAGCAACAATTGATTTGTATTCTTATAGAGAGGGTACATTTTGTATAGATGTTGAGTAATTAAAGTTACTTTTAGGAAAGAAAATTGTTAAAAGTAAATAATGCTTAGACGATGGAATTGATAAAGAGGAGGCATATTATTAAATAATAGATGCCGATATATCTAATGACAGGGCATATTATCTAGATAGTGAGTAATTATTATTGTTAGTAATCTTAAGGGAAGTAAACTTTTGTCTAGTATAATGAGTTTTTGAATATTTAAATTGCGTCATGATCAAGTACTTTACTATTACTTAGTCCTGAGTCTAGAATTGATTTGGTTATGGGAATAGATATATCCATGTTCTTCAGAACATTCATCACTCTTGATACCTTAAATGGTCAAAATCAATCAGATGAATCCTGGACTTGAGCATTGATTATGTGTCTTGGAGGTCCTAATCTTGCAGGATAGGTTGGTCAGGTAGAAACCTTTGTTATCGTAATGCAATATATTTGATCTTTTAATATCATAATTTTGTAGTTGATTATTGCGGTGAAATGATGTAGATGAGAATAGATGTGTAAATATTGATGCATGGTTATCACATGTTGTTCTAATTGTTGATGTTTAAAAACAAAAATATAAAAAAAATACCATTATTGTTCTTGATTACTTAGATGTCATAAAGGAGGGGACGTTACATATGGTATCAGATCAGGTTCAATCATGCGACATTGGACCGTTACGCCTTCCACTATGTTAACTAAATGATTAAAAATGCATCAGTAATTAATTTTGAAATTGTTCATGCAGGTAATCACGGTTAGAGGAAGCAAGGGAAGTAGAAGACATGGTGTTGTAGGGAGAGGTGTGACACCTCTGATAGTATCCACGCTAGAGGGATCTAACCCCCAAGGAGAAGAGAAGACTACTGAGCAGGGGCAGGTTTTTGTGGGAGATGTGTTAGGTATGGTGAGATCCTTCCAGAGGATGTCAGAGGCATTGATCAACTGCCTGAATCAAGATGAGGGAACAACTTTTATGCTCAATGAGGGTTCAAAGAGAACACCATTTGGTAGTGGTAGAATACATAGAGAAATCTAGAAGGTGAAATTTCCCTAGTTCTGGGGCGCCCCATGTAACATCCCCAACCACCCAGGCCGGACCATGCTACCTCATAGAAAAAATATTGCTAAGTTTCGATACAGGTTTGGTAGTACACCCCAACCTTAGGCCACTGGTCTATACCACTCAGAGACTCATGTAGAACATCATACATATACAATTTTAAATGGAAAATTACAATCTGCTAAAACACAAATTAATGCAGAAATAATAGTAAGCCTATATATACAACATATACATGAAAAAATCATAAGTATAGACATGTACAAATACATGACATGCAAATGAACACATAAATGGTACTTATATTTTTATAGAATACCAACAACTGTGTGAAGACATTCCATGAAACTCCCATCCTTATACCATGTTTCTCATCACTCTCAGCAGTGGGTCACCCCCGAGCTAGGACTAAAATCCACCCATGTAAATGGATTTCTAGGCTAGGTTGAGACAACAGAAAGGATTTCGTCCTAGGAGACAAATCACACTAACAACCTACAACCTCTCATTCCCCACATGTCTATCCCACCCCAGGAAGTGTTCCCCTTCTCTACCCAACAATCCTTTGACTTCCCCACTTCCCTTCCAGGGCTTCAAAAACAGGTTGAAAAAGAATTCCCAGAGCACTATAGTTGTCGTTGGGCTCCCTCTGGGAAAACCACTGCCCCAAAAATCTCTCTCACCTGGAGAGAGATTCTTACATGTCTAACAAACTACCTCTTCAAACCAAAGGCCTGACAATCTACTTCTTCAGTCCAGATCCTAAGTCAAATGCACAAGGGTGATGGAAACAACAATGCTCAGGTATAGAACAAATTATGGAAACAAGACATGCTTAGACAAGGAACTGTGTTGGCAAAAACAACAATCCATTAAGGCACGATACAAGATTAGGAAAAGTATAGGTGCATTGTGCTTCACAGGTAAGGTATGGGATAGCTCAAAGTGCCTTCAGGTTTCAGAAGTTCGTGATGGAGGGGATGGATTTGTGCGTGAGTGCGAGAGTGAATGGGGAAAGATTCCAAAATAGACTATTTTTCCCCACCTATATTTTCATGCTCCAAGATTGACCCATGGATCTCCTGGAGCTTGTTTCTCTCCACTTGGGATTCATTCCCTCTTCCATGAGACTTAGGATAAAAAAATTATCCTCACCAAAGGCTTTAGGAAATAATAATATAGTATTCCTTTTTATGATAATCCCTCTAGATTATCCCTTTTCCCAAGTCTCTTATCCCTTCCCTTTCCCTACCTAGTTTATCTTAGTCCCCCATACTCTTTTATCATGGTTGGTCTATGTACAACGATGTATTTATATTAATGATATGAGTGTTTACATATACAAAAATAGGCTCACTGACCTTTTAACATCTAGTCTCTCCGGCCTAATCATCACATAATCCTCCTCACATATAATCACTTGGCTCACTAGCATATAAAACATGTTTAGAATTCAGTTGGGGCTCGGCCTTGGGGTATTACAATCCCCTCCCATTATTTTTTCACTATCCTCAGTGCAACTTATTTACATATTACCATCAATATTTTCAAAAATATTCAAAAAGATGCGGGTATTTTTCCCACATAGCATCTTCATGCTCCCAAGTTTCATCCTCAGGATCGTACTAGGTCCATTGGACCTTTACTATCCCTATGGATCGATTCCAGAGATGCTTGATCTTCTGATCCAGTATGCACACCAGATGCACTTTCCTGCTCCACCTAAATCACATTCCAATCAGTAACATGATTAGCATCAGGTATATAATTTTTTAGCAATGACACATGGAATACATTATAAATATACATTTATGCAGGTAATGCAACCATATAATCTATAGGCCCAATCCTCTCTAGGATTTCAAATGGCCCACAATAACGAGCTGCCAACTTGGAACAATTTCCCAACTTCAGGGAACTTCTGTTGGCCTTCAATTTCAAGAATACATGATCATCTACATAAATTCCCTATGAATTTTTCCCTTGTCAACATAGATTTTTTGCCTATCTTGAAAAGCCTTTAAATTCTACTTTATTTTTGACATCTCCTCTTCCATTTCCCTGAGAAACTCTGGCCCAACTACTTCTCTATCTGATGGGTTGTCCCAACTTGAAGGTGTCTTTCACTTTCTTCCATAAAATGCCTCAAATGCGCTCATCTTCAGAGATGCTTGGTACCCGTTGTTGTAAGCAAACTCTACCAAATGTATATAGTCTTCCCATTTTGATGGTTTATCCATCACATACATCCTCAACATATCCTTAGTCACTTGGTTCACCCTCTCTGTTTTCCCATCAGATTTTGGACGATAAGTTATGCTAAAGTTCAGATTTGTTCCAAATCCTTTAAATAAACCTTTCCAGAACTTTGAGGTAAACTTTGGGTATCTGTCAGACACAATTATCTTGGGTATACCATGCAATCGATCTACTTCCATAGTATAAATATCAACAAGGTTAGTTTCCTTGTGAGTGAGCTTCACTGGAATGAAATGGGTAGCTTTGGTAAGCTTGTCCACCACTACCATGATAGAATCATGATGCTTGTTTATTATGGGAATCTTGGTGATGAAATACATTGTTACTACTTCCCACTTCCACTCAGGAATGGGTAATGGATGCAACAACCTTGTTGGATGTCTATGCTCAGCCTTGACCTTTTGAAACTCCAAACATTTGGCAATGTACTCAACAATTTATTTCTTCATGCATGGCCAATAATATTGTCTCTTGACAGCTGCAATTGTTTTCTGATAACGTGGGTGCCCAACATAAGGCACACCATGCATTTCCCTCAATATCAAAATTTTCAATTCCTGAGAATTGGGTACATAA
>WSFP011419876.1:0-23135 GCA_009831015.1 Picea engelmannii
AGACATGAGTCTTTCTATCTTCAACTTCAAACCCTTGTGGTTGTTCTATATACACTTATTCTTCAATAACACCATTTGAGAAGGTTGATTTCACATCCATCTGGTGTAAATTTCACTTCATTTTGGCTGCAAGAGCTATGATGGTTCTGATAGAAGTGTATCTGGATACATGAGCAAATGCCTATTCATAATCAATACATTCCTTTTGAGAAAAACCACGAGCCACATTTTTTTTTTTTTTTCAATACTTCTGTCTGCTGCATGTTTTATCTTGTATATCCACTTGGAAGATACCACATCTTTTTTATTTGGTTTGGAAACTACTTCCCATACATAATTATTTATAATAGATTGGTATGCTTTTGTCCCAACATCCACCCATTCTTTCTTTTGAATGGCTTCTTCAAAGAAAGTAGGTTCCTTTTCTATGATATCACACATCAAGGCCATATAACTGGAGAATGACTTAGGTTTCTTGCTTTGTCTCATGATTCCTTCTAGGGATCCATACTTCTCTACATCTTGAATAAGTTCCCTTGATCAAGTTGGCTTTCTCTTATGAGAGATCGTCATATGGGGAGGTTCTTGAGATTCTATCATATCATGATCTTCTGGAATCTCATCATCAGAGGTAACTGTAACTTCCTTCATTCATTCTGTAATTGTGGGAGCTACATGTTCTTCTTCATATACTTCTTCAAGTTGAAATTTCCTTGATCTTTTGAGTGCTACATATTAATCAAAGGTTACATCTCTGCTGATCTCAATATGATGGTAACCTGGTATGTAAATTCTAAAGGCCTTAGAGACCTCACAATATCCAACAAATATTCCCTTATTTCCTGAAGGATCCAACTTAGTTCTCCTTTCTTTCAGAATATGTACAAACACTGGACAACCAAATATTTTTAGATAGATTACTTCTTGCTTCTTTTCGGTGAAAATTTCTTCAAGGGTTTTGAATCCAAGTGCACTATGGGATAATCTGTTTTGGACATAAACTGTTTTTCTTGTTTCTTCAACCCATAAGTGCATTAGAAGATCTTGATTGCGAATCATAGTTTTTGGCCCTTGGGTATGAAAGTAAGCGAAGAATAAAGCAAAAAAGATGAAATGCGAACTGCGCAGAAGACATAGTGATTGATAATGGGTCGAAGTGAGCAAAAGAGTAGAAAAGATGGTGCGAAGTAAGAGAAATCAAGCCGTTGGATGAGGAGATTGAGGATGATAGATCAGAGAGGAAGATGGATCATGGACAACTCAGCAAGAAGAAAATGCCACCGTTGGATGCTTTGGAGCACCGCGCGTGAAGGAAAGACAGGCTGGTGAAGCCCTGAAAACGTGGGTCAAGTTGACCTTGGGTTTTAAACACCTAGGGTTTTTGGTATCTAGGGTTTTGACACTTAGGTCTCGACCTAAGGATGTCAGTGAGTGATTGTAATGTATAAATAAATATCAATAGGAGTAAGAAAAGGTTCGTTGTTGGTTGAGAACTCATAGTTACTATTGAGTGATTGTTGTTGTGTGAGAGAGAAGTGTTGAGTGCGAAAGCCTTATGGTATTGCAAGATCTTCACCTGGGTGTGAAGATCAACCCTGCAGCTGGGTGTGCAGGGAAGGAGGGAAGGAGAGAAGAGAGAAGAGAGAAGATCTGCTAGCTAAGAGCGCATACAAGAATTCTATGCTTTCATCTTAATATATTATAAAGCACAGTTTTGTGGATGTAGCCCCAGGGTGGGGGTGAACCACATATATCTTGTGTTATGTGTGATTGATGCTGTGTTATTTGTCATTTGACAGGCTACTATTGAGATATTGTGTTAGATCTGAAATATAACTCGCACAATAGGATTAAGGAAGGTAAAGAATAAATAGGTGTAGGTGTGTTGTTGGTGTGAATCCAATCTACATTTCCTCTGGCTGTAGACACCTGTGTCCTGCAACCCCCCAAAGCTACTTCGGGTGAGACTTCATTTGCTTCACAGGTGTTTTCGAAAGGGCCAATATTTAGGGCTTGTTTGTGTGTTGTTAGAGATGAACCCCAGGGCTGCCCATGTGCCAACAAATGGTTCCGTTGTTGGGACCAGAATATTCTTGAGGGAATGTCAAGGTGGTTTCCATCGAAGACAAAGATTCATAAGTGGATAGAAGATCAAGAAAAAGACTTCGCTGAAGCCCATAACAAGAACCCTAATCTTAGTACAGAGGATTGGTTGGGAAGATATATCTTTACTGATATACACAAGATTTTCTTTGTAGGAATTCATTAGGAGTTATACGTGTGGCTAGCTAGGTTAGCAGATACTCAATTTGAGATCAGATATAGACCACCTCTGGTTTGGACACCGACGTTGATCAAGAAGGTCAAGAGAGTTGATAACTCCGTGTCAAGAGCAATAGATCATTAGTTTGGTAGTACCATTGGAGGGTATATTACTGAGTTTTCTGTTGACAGAGTAGAGTCCTATAGCCAAGCCAAGAGGTATTTCTTTAAGGGACCCAGAGGAAAATTGTTACAATTTCTGAAGTTGAGGATCAAGATGCTATTGCATGAGAATAACATCTTGAAGATACAATAGTTGGTCATATTGGAAGAGGCTAATGTTCAAGAACTCGGACAACGACAACGACAAAGAGGCTGGACGTATGCGCAGTGGGAGATCGTTCAGAGAAGTCCCTCTGACGAACCTGTTTAAGCAGAACTACGGGGATGAGGGTTTCTACATTGGAGAAGAGGTAGATCTGACAGACGAAGAGAATTCAGAGCTCGCTAAGACAGAGGAACCTCACCAAGAAGAGCCAGAAAGTTCAGGAACTACGCCAACTGTTGAAGTAAGTACTATTAATCCTCCTGTTGTTTCAACAACATTAAGTAATCAGAGTAATCAGAGTCGCTAGAGAACTTTGATCACTTTCACTAGTAGTCCACCACATACTCAATAAGGAAACCTAGGAATATCTATGGAAGATGAGATGATGATACCCACCTTCAGAGGAGATGGATCTGAAGATCCCGACCAACATTGGTTTCTATGTGAAGCTGTATGGAGTATTAAAAATATCACTGACGAAGCTGTTAAACGATCTCATCTCAGTACTACCCTGAGAGATCACGCACTGAGATGGTACATGAAATTTGTCCAAGGAGCTGCAACAAAACCATTGAATGACATTAAGACTACGCTAATCGCTGAATTCAAGAAACCTAAGTCAGAGTCACTATGCATTACAGAACTAAAAGAAATCAAGTAGAGAATAAATGAACCTGTGTGGGAGTTTGATCAGAGATTTAAGAACTTGATAGACCATTTGAGTTTTCATATCCCAGATGAGCAGAACAAGGAATGTTTCATTGCTGCCCTCTTACCACACATCAAATTTCCTCTGATGCAACATAAGATTTCTTCGCAGACTGAGGTGATGGAGATTTCCATGAAGTCATAATAAGCCCCTATGGGAGAATCCAAATCAGGTATGAGTAAAATCTTGATTCAACTAACTAGTTTATCTCTGCAGGTCGAAGATATGAAGAAAGACAAGGGAAAATATAAAAGAGAAGAAATATGGTGCATTATATGCAAATTAGAAGGCCATGACAAAGAGCACTGTCCCCTATTTCATGAATACTTGCCTCTAGAGCTCTGAGCCCTTTGAAGAAAGCTACCCTACTCTGGTGCGAGGTATGTAGAAATCGACATCGCCTTGGCGAATGCTACCATTTGCAAAAATGTGTCCATACACCCACAAATCTGTATTGCACGTTCTGTAAGTCGGTAGGACATGATGACAGGGATTATAGGGCTTATGAACTCATGCATGGAATGTCGAGGGATATATACAAAATTCAAGGTGAAGTACAACAATAAGGAAGCACTATGCAGTGTAATTCCCCAGAGAGAGGAAACTTCAACTCTCATGGTGGATTCCGAGGAAGAGGAAGAGGAGGAGTTATGGGTCGAGGTTGAGGTCAGATCATCTGTTATAATTGCGCACAACCATGACACTTGGCAAGGGAATGTCACAACCCTTGTACCACTTGCATCTATTGCAATTCATTTGAGCATGTTATCGAGGAATGTCCAGTATTGTTGGCTAAACTTCAGGAGAGATGAGGAACTCAACAGAACCCACAAATACAACTAATTAAAGCAGAACCTCGTAGAGCAGATACCAGAGTCATTGTTATCACTAGAGGAGGCATTGTTACAGGAGAATACAAAGTGACCCAAGGAAAGAATACAGAAGAATTAGGAGTCAAGAAAGCTGCAAAGAATACACAAGTGTTTGATGCGAAGAAATAAAAACAAATATTTGAGGAGGCAAGAAAAGAATTCAAGAGAGACCAAGGATTTTCATCGAAGACACGACCATAAGTAAGAGAATGTGGAATGCCTCTGGCATTTGATCAGTATGCTTCGCCCGGATATGGAAAAGAGGTGAGTAAACTTGTCAGTTTCTTGTATACGTTTATAGAGTTGATTAAAGATGAAAAATCCATACAAGAACTACAAAATTTGGTGAGACAATATGAGATAGAAAGGCTAGACCCTTTGCTGAATAAAACAATACATCAACTATCCAAAAAGAGGACAAATAAAGAACTACACCTTAATGCTCAAATTGAAGAGTATGATATAGATTATGTAATCCTCAACTTAGGGTCAAAAGTCAATGTCATCACGAAGCAGACCTGGGCAATGATGAGAAAACCTAATTTGATCTATTCCCCTATCATGCTTAGGATGGAAAATCAACAAGCTGTAAGCCTCTTTGGAAGATTGGAACATGTCCCTGTGGACATCAACGAAGTAAGGACGTTTGTGGACTTCGAGGTGATTGAGATAGTTGATGACAATTTTCCTTACCCTGCGTTGTTAGGAATTGATTATGATTTCAATAATTCCATTGTGGTTGATTTAAAGAAAAGAAGAATGACGTTTGAAGGAGATGGCCTTAGGGTCATTGCACCTTTGGATCCTGATGAAGGTCAGATATACACAAAACCCATCAAGGAAGAAGACCACACATACAAACTAGAAAACATATACAAATTAACAACCAGACAAAATGATTACATTAATCCTATGGTGGATGGGAACCTAAGCTGGTGAAGTGATAACGCATGCTCATCAGATTCAGAAGAAGCACTACCAGAACAAAATGTATGAAGTATCTATAAAGAGATGTGCTAGATTAACCAAAGAAGTTTGTTGGATTGACACAACAATAAGTAACTTGCCCACCTTTGATGGTCTGAATCATTTAGAAGCATTCTTGTTGGACTTTGAAGAAATTGTACCAACACAACAAAGATTGTTGGCAATGGATGAGGCCCTAAAAGAAACTCCAACAAGATGGTGGGGGACAGACAAAAACAACATTATAGACTGGGTACAATGTCGCACTTTGATGACAACGCGATTTTCAGAGCAAGTAGAAGGCTACAAAGTTAGATGCACAGGTCGAAGCTCTCCGAAGGACCATGTGTGAAGTTGCGAGGAAGCCTGGAGCAATGTTCCTCAAGAACAATGGGTACGCAAATTCATCAACTCACTGGACACAACCCCTATCAATTGGTAACTACAAGTAGAAATGCGCCTCAACACTGCAAATTGGGAAGGTATGACCCAGAACTTTGTAACTACCTTTTTGTTTGAAAGTCAATATCCTATAGTAGATCAAGCATTACAGATTGTAAGACAGAAAGTATTTGAGGAGGTGCCTAGCCTCCCTTTGGAACAAGAAGAGGATGAATGGATTGTGCCTCTTCAGAAACTGCAAGGTTGTTACAATATCAGTGCTCACGAAGACGATGATCCTAGGAAGGTGAACATCGCAGAAACAAAAGGAAAGAGAGATGTAGAAGGACCAGGAGTCGAACTAACTTTTGTTGGACACCCGATCAAGATAAAAAAAGTCAACATTGGAACATAACATACACAAAAACTTGAAAATGTTGGAGACTATTGGGATACTTCCACTATTGACAAGATCACATAATTACTGCATGAATATTAGGACTTGTTTCCAAGTTCACTGATATGAAGGGTATTAAAGGGCCCATGGGAGAGATGAGGATCCCTTTAAAACCAAATGAAAGGCCAGTTAAATAGAGACCCTACATATTGGACCCTAAATATAAGGAGAAAGTGAAGATTGAGCTTGACAGAATGTTAGAAGCAGGAATCATAGAACCTGTTGAAGAATCAAAATGGATTATCCCTATGGTAGTACAAGACAAGAAGACAAGATAAATCAGGATCTGTGTAGATCTCAGGAAGCTGAATGATGCCCGTTTTCATGACCCATTCCCTACATCATTCACTAACGAAGTGTTAGACAATGTAAGAGGACAAGAGGTACATTCTTTTATAGATGGATTCTCAAGATACCATCAGATCCAGATTGCCAAGGAAGATCGCAAGAAGACCACATTTTCAATAGAATGGGGATCCTACCAATATACAGTAATGCCATTTGGATTGAAGAATGCCCCAACCATCTTTTCCAGGGTAGTGGTTGAAGCGTTCAAGGAGCTTTTGCATAAATTTCTGGAAGCCTATTTTGATGATTGGACTGTTTTTAGCTTATTACAAAATCATATTGAATGTTTAAGACTAATGTTGGATAAGTGCAGGCAGTGTCAGATTGCCTTGAACCTAAATAAGTGCATCTTCTTTTCACCCTTTGGAGTGTTGTTAGGTCATATTGTGTGTAAGAAAGGACTAGTATTGGTAGACTCATCTAAGATTGCCATTATAGTTTATCTACTCCCTCCTACTTTGGTCAAACAACTACGCACTGCACTAGGACACACTAGATACTACATGATGTTCATTAAAGGCTATGCACAGATCACAACACCCATGGAGAAGATTTTGAAAAAAGACCGTCAGTTTTGTTGGACAAAAGAATGCCAACATAGCTTCGACACATTGAAACAAAAAATGGTTACTGCGCCTATTTTGGTTTTCCCAAATTGGAGCAATGAATTTCATGTGCATGTCGATGCATCTTCTATTGCATTAGGAGCTGTGTTAGCACAACTGAGAGCTTGAGACATTGACCACCCATTATCCTTTGCTAGCAGGAAGCTATCAACAACTGAGATCAATTACACCACCACTGAGAGAGACGGGTTAGCCATGGTGTATGCATTGTAGACGTTCCGCCACTACTTGTTGGGAGGACACTTTAAAATGTTTACTGATCACTCCGCACTGAAATACCTAGTCAACAAACCAGTGTTGGGGGGGAGAATATGCAGATGGCTTCTGCTATTTCAGGAATATGACTTTGACATCATGGTTAATCCAGGAAGAATGAACAAGGGTCCTGACCACTTGTCGAGGTTAGAACATGGAGAAGAACCTACTAGTTTGGAGGATACACCGCTAGATGCGCAGTTGCTGGCCATCAGGAAGATTGATGATCACTTCGTGGAGATAGTCCAGTTCCTGTCAATAGGAATGGCACCTAGTGACTATACAATTATTCAGAAGAAACAATTGGTAGTGTGCGCTGCAGATTTTTCACTTATAGATGGACAACTATACAAGATGGGACCTGATGAGATATTTAGGAGGTGTGTTATGGAAGCAGAGAGAACATTGATCCTCGCAGAAGCACATGAAGGCATTGCAGGAGGACACTACGCAGGGAAAGAAACAATGCAAAAGATTCTTAGAGATGTCCTTTGGTAACCTACCCTACACAAAGATACTGAGGATTATTACAGATCTTGTGATGTATGTCAAAGAGCTGGGAAACTGTCTAGAAGAGATGAAATGCCTTTAGCACCGCAACTGAGCCTACAAGCATTTGAGAAATGGGCCTTTGACTTTGTGGGACCTATAAACCCACCAGGGAAGCACACAGGAGCTAGATAAATAATCACTCAGACATAGTACTTGACCAAATGGGAAGAAGCAAGAGCAATTAAGGATTGTAGTGCAAATATAGCTGCGCGCTTCATATTTGATGATATCATAACCAGGTTTGGATGCCCAAAGATCCTTATGAGTGATAAAGGCACACATTTTATTAACAAGACTATTGAAGCCTTGAATCAGGAATTTGAAGTTCACCATTAGAAGAGAACACCCTATCATCTGCAAGCAAATGGGACAGTTGAAGCATTCAATAAGAACTTGGAGACATCGTTGACGAAGATATGCAGTGTGAACATGGATGACTAGGATTTGAGAGTACCAAAAATATTATGGGCCTATAGAACCACTTGCAAGAAACTGACCATGCATACCCCCTTTAAATTGGTTTATGATCTCGAAGCAGTTGTGCCCATGGAATATTTGGTTCCTAGTTTGAGAATTGCAGCCTTTACAGATATGGGTGACACTGGCGCTGTTCAAGAGAGGCTCACACAGTTGGTCGAACTAGAAGAAGATAGATTTATTGCAGGATTTCACCAACATGTTAAGAAATAAAGAGAAAAGGCCTACCATGACAAGCACATCAAGAAGAAAGCCTTCAAGTAAGGAGATCTGGTATTGGTATATGACAGTAAGTTCATGAAGCATCCAGGGAAGTCATAACACATTGGCTTGGGCCATATGAGTTTACCTATGTTACAGAAGGAGGAGCTGCGCAGTTGAATACTTTGACTAGAAAGTGAAAGGAAGGTTTGGTGAATGGGAGTCGATTGAAACTGTACTATGACAACCAACCGCCTCGAAGCTCTCACTAAAATTATAAGGAAGAGGGTCCAGGTACCAAATACAGTTGAAACTGGGTACTAGACATAGAAAAAATAGTCTGCACACAATGGGGAGGGAAAGAGTAGAAAACATAGGATGCTCCGTGCAGCCTGAAGATAAAACGAATCATAAGGATCAGATATGAAGTGCCTTAGGATGAGTCAGAGGTGAGTGTTGGGGGATTGTTGGCCCTTGGGTATGGAAGTAAGCAAATAAAAAAGCAAAAAATATTAAATGCGAACTGCGTGGAAGACACAGTGACTGATAATGGGTTGAAGTGAACAGAGGAGCAGAAAAGACGTCGTGAAGTAAGAGAAATCAAGCCATTGGATGAGGAGATCGAGGATGAAATATCAGAGAGGAAGATGGATCGTGGACAACTCAGCAAGAAGAAAAAGCCACCATTGGATACTTTGGAGCACCGCGCGTGAAGGAAGGAAAGACAAGTTGGCGAAGCCTTGAAAACGTGGGTCAAGTTGACCTAGGGTTTTAGACACCTAGGGTTTTTGGTATCTATGGTTTTGACACTTAGGTATCGACCTAATGATGTCAGTGAGTGATTGTAATGTATAAATAAAGATCGGGAGGAGTAAGAAAAGGTTCGTTGTTGGTTGAGAATTCATAGTTACTATTGACTGATTGTTGTTGTGTGAGAGAGAAGTGCTGAGTGTGAGAGCCTTATGGTATTGTAAGATCTTCAATTGGGTGAGAAGATCGACCCTACATATGGGTGCGTAGGGAAGGAGAGAAGAGAGAAGAGAGAAGATCGACCCTGCATATGGGTGCGTAGGGAAGGAGAGAAGAGAGAAGAGAGAAGATCTTCTATCTAAGAGCGCAGACAAGAATTCTATGCTTTCATCTTAATATATTATAAAGCACAGTTCTGTGGACGTAGCCCTAAGGTGGGGGTGAACCATGTATATCTTGTGTTATGTGTGATTGATGCTGTGTTCTTTGTCATTTGACAGGCTAATATTGATATATTGTGTTAGATCTGAAATATAATTCGCGCAGTAGGATTAAGTAAGGTAAAGAATAACTAGGTGGTGGTGTGTTGTTGCTGTGAATCCACTCTACATTTCCTCTGGTTGTAGACACCTGTGTCCTGCAACCCCCCATAGCTACTTTGGGTAAGACTGCATTTGCTTCGCAGGTGTTTCCGAAAGGGCCAGTAGTTAGGGCTTGTTGGTGCACTGTTAGAGCTGAACCCCAGGTCTGCCCCTGTGCCAACAATAATCTTTATTGCTTCCATAATTATTTTATTCTTTCTTTCTGCTACACCATTTTGTTGAGGATTATAGGGAGTGGTGAGCTCTCTCTTAATCCTGACATCTCTGCAAAAGCTTCCAAATTCATTTGAGGTGTACTCTCCTCCATTATCTGGCTTGAGTATCTTGATTTTTATTTCGAAGAGATTTTCTACCAAGGACTTGAATTCCTTTAACCTTCCAAGTACTTCATCTTTTGATTTCAAGAAATAAACCCAAGTCTTATGAGAGTAATCATCAATAAGTGATACATAGTATACATACCCTCTTAGAGAGGTTGATGGCATTGAACCGCATACATCTTAGTGGACAAGTACAAACTTCCTTCTTCTGGTACATAGGATACATCCTTCATTCTCATTAGAGTTCATGTCATGTGCTTAAGAGCCAAGTATCTACATGACATAATCTTCAATTTCTTCTTTAGTTAACTTATTGGGTGGTTCATCATCTTCAACTACATGGGCATGATGTATTTTGTTATTTCTCTTCTTGAATTCTTCCCTTCTGGCAGGAAAATTCTTAACAATGTGTCCCATCTTATCACAATGATAACATTGATAAAAAGATAAATCTTTTTCCTTTCTTTGACCCTTATGATATTTCCGGAATCTCTTTGGAGAGTGAGATTCTTTATGAAAGTGGGTGAATCTCTTTGGAGAATGAGATTCTTTATGAAGGTGGGTCTCCTTTTCGAATGAGATCTTTTATTTCCTCCTTTAGCATGAACAACTAGGGATTGATCTTCATCCCTTAATAGTACGACTTCTCGGTTGGTCACTATTGCTTCTTCTTGAACACATTCTTCCCATAGACTATCAAATTGAAGTTTCTCTTTTCTTGCACAAATAGTTTGGATGAAGGAATCCCAAGGTCTTATGAGACAATTAAGAGTTTTCATTATGAGTTCATCTTCATCTAAGTTGTCTCCAATTTCTTCTAATTGTTCCTTGAATTGAGAAACCCTAGAGAAATATTCTTGAACTGTTTCTCCTTTCTGCATCTTTCTATTCTTGAGTTGGGTTCTCAGATTCATCTTCCGGTTGATGTTCTTTCCTTCATGTATTCTAGTTAGGACATCAGACATATATTTTGGAGTATTCTTAGAAGACACTTGAGGGATGAAGTGGTCTTTAATGGAATATACAAATATTCTTTTGGCCCTGATCATATCCTTCTTGTACTTCTCTTTGGATTCTTCTTCTTCGGGTTCCAGTACATTTTATTTTATGAATTTTGCCAGGTCATTATCTTCAAAAATGATTCCAATTATGCACTTCCAGGCACATAAATGTTCCACACCTTCTAACTTGTCAACAATCTTGGTGCTTGTAGACATCTTGACCTGGAGCTAGGAAAACGACTAGAAAATGAAAGTGCTCAAAAAATGAATCTGAAATTACTAGGAGATGCGCTGGGCTGGGGCGAGTTGGCTAGAGCTAACTGTTTCCAAAAATTCCAAGATTTACCTCTTGAAACTTGACCTACGCAAATCTAGAATGACACTTCTGGTACTGGTTCCAGTTTCCCGGTTTTCTGGTTTTTTGGTACCAGTCAAAACTAGGTTTTGACTTTCCAGAGAATCTGACCACTTAAAAGGTGCGCTCAAGTTGCCAAAAGATGCGTTAGGGTAGGGCGTACTTCCCTAGATAGGTTTTGGTCAGAAATTCATGTTCAGTAGAAGCCCTAATTTCCTTGTATGACAACAATGATGTTTTTAGATATCTAGTGAAAGGTTCTCTAATAAGTCAAGCTCTGATACCATGTTAAGTTTAATGTTGTTATTAGGTTGTTTTCAATTTACTCAATGCATTTCCAAAACAACAACATAAATAGGATCACTGAAAGAAACACAATCACAAGGTACACGACATTTATCAGGGGAAACCCTCATGGGGGAGAAAACTAAACAAAAAATTCCTCAATAATAGATTGCTAATACAATGCCAAGCCTAAGACCAAATCACCAAGAATAAACTAGGACTGAGCATCAACCTCTCTTGTCCTTCCTCCTGCAACTGCAACTTCCTTCAAAAGATGTGCACTAGAAGTGTGTGTGAATGAATAAGTGAAGCACCATCCTCACCTATAAATACTAGTTGAGTAGGCGCTAGGGTTATGTCTCTTCACTTAGTAGGGACAACTTCTTCCAAGAGTGATTAAAACCACTTTATAAACCCTAGGGGCCGACTTTACAAATACCACCATATAAATATGGTTTGACGAATTCACAAAAGATGATTTGGTCTTATACAAGAACCGACATGATCAATCCACATAAGGGGATTTGATCTATAAGATAATAGCTCAAATATAATTAGAATATTCTTCGATGTTACAAAATTTCAACAAATTGCACTAATCAATATTTAGTGTTTTCACCAAAATTTTAGTGATGTTGAATATGAACAATTGATTTATCTCACTTCAGTTAGGTTTCTATCATATTGGGTCTATGAGTGATGTATTCACATCTAACTAAGACCCGTCATTATATTTGCAAATTCAATGGAGGAAAGCATTATTTTCTTTGAGATGCATACTTCTTCACTCCTCAAATAAGACACTACTTGGATTTTCCTTTTTCATACTTGAGTTTTTTTAAGTGAGATATTTCACTTCCATGTCCATAAGGCCTTGAGCTTCAAGTGAAGCTTATTTTAAATGGCGGGCTCACTCCTTGTCTTTTGACAATTTTTTTGGGTAGGTTTTATAATATTTCAAACAACTTTACGTTAGCCCCAACCATCTGAGGGTCCAAGGTTTGAGAAGTTGTCATACTCACATCATAAATTTTATTAGTAGTATAATTTTTGGGTGGCTTCAATCCATGTTTGATAATATGCTAGCTTGTTTAAAGTGTTGAAGCCTAAGATGATGTCACATTGATGCCAAAAGTAATCAAAAGAACATTTTTTTGTTTTAGGGATTATTCCTCTGAGTTGAGAATGAGAAACACATACAAGGGTTTGAGGTTCTGACATTTCACCAATTATAAATCATGCGTGTGTCGCGGTGTACTCCCATAGAAACATGGCATCATCATGTTCAAAGTTGTGAAAAAAATCAATGGTTGGAGATAAAATATAGAGACATGAGAGTATAGGGAAATTGGAATGGTTTTGAGGAGGGGGATGTCGTTCACCATTGACATATTAGCTAAAATTGAGTACATGTGACATCATATGATTGGTCCAAGTCAGTTTTCTACTACACCAAGCCACATCAATCAAAAATTTCCACATGGAAAAGTATGATGTACACATTACTAATATCACAATGAATGGAATGAGAACATGTGGTTGATGGAGTCTATTACCCACCATTCGACTAGGTACCTGTTTGGGATCAAACATGTTGTCCTAAATTAAGAATTTGTCACAAAATACTTTTTTGTATGCTTGGGGAGAGCTCAAATCTAGTTTGTTCATGCATGTAGCATAAGTATGTTATCATAATAGTTCAGCTCACTTAGGAAATGTTGATGGCCAGAAATGACAATGTTCAACAATATAGGGAGATCACCCGTTCAAGCTCCCAAATTAGACCCTTACCCATTGAAATGGTGATTCCGACTGGTTCAATGGGTCTCCAGTTATCCTTGTCCTAACACTAGCCTAAGATCAACCTAATCTAAGTTAATCTAACTGTACAAAATATATCTAATCAAAGTCTTCTATTTGCTAAGGTGTTCTTTTGTTTGTTGTTATCAACATACAGAAGGAAAGGAATTTCCTTCTTGCAGCTGCTTTGAAGAAGGAAATCCTTTGTTGAAATAAGGTCTCAACAAAACCACGCTAAATATCGCTCCTACGAAAGGAGACTTTCAAGAGACAAAGATAAATTATCTATATGCATATCTACTCTAAGATGCAGGAAGAAAATAAGAAATCATATCTTAACTAGGAGAAGGATAGCCTAACTCCTAACCAAGAGCAAGACTATGTAAAAAGGGGAAAAGACTCATGTTGAATTCAAGATAAGGATCCATTTGAAAATTTTATAATTAGATCATATGGTTTACAAACTATTAACAAGAATATGCAATGAAATTACTTCAATAAATAGTTATTAAAATAACTAGTACATATACTCAAATTCAATCAACAAGATATATTTAACTTCAGATTTACTATCGTATTAGAGAAGCAATTCTTTTAACACAATAATAGTTAAAACATACCAAGACTATAATCTAATGACAAATAGTTACAAATAATTATAATCAAGTTCCTTTGAATATATATTCATTTCTAATTTGAAATCTGTTCTTTCTGCAAAGATAACTTTACAAAATTAACGATTTAAATTAGAATTGAAATTCACAATAATAAACAACAACAGACTTACAAATTATACAACAATGCATAAAATGGAAACCTATCATTTATTTGGAATTTTTTTGTCATTACACAGTCCTCCAAAATCCTACAAGAAGAAAATCACCATACTACAATAGTGTAGCCAAGTTGTCCTATCCCTGTAGAATTATTCCCCATAGTTACCGATATCTGGAACCCCCAAATAACTCAGATCTGAGTATTCCTCTTCACTTACAATTAAAATCCCTTTACAATAGTGCTCAGAGCCTCTAAATTGCAGAAAATATGAACCCATTTACACATGAATAAACATAGTGTTATACATTCCTTTTCCCTTAGGTCGAATCCTCTTTGAGTCAACCAAAACTTCCTATCAGTTAGCTACATAATTCAAAATAAAATCAACTACATAATTTGCAGAAAACTAAATTTGGATAGAACCCTCCCAAAGAACACATCATATCTCCCAAACGGTTTGGATTATAACAAATAATCTTCGGATAAGGTAATTGACACTTTTTATGAAGTGGGTTTTCAATCGTTTCTCCATATTCTTATTGGTTTTCTTAGAATCTAAGTTTGAATTTAGCATCCTGAAACTGATCTGAAATCTATTTCGACTCACTCAGATCATGATTTCTCCCAATATATTCACCTTCTGAGCAAATCCTCTAAAGGTTAAGTAAATAGATCCATTTTGGAAGCGGGGTTTCAATAATTTCCTCAAATTATTCAACGTTTGTCCGGGATTGAATCTAGAAGTTTGCCTCCTTAAAATTGATAGCACATAAATTGTGAAAAATCCCACTTGAATCCGATAATATTTCTCTCAATATGTTCATTTTATGAGGAAACGACCGAATTGGAAGTTAAATAACCCAATTTTGGAAGTGGGTTTTCATCTGTTTGAGAAAATTCCTGACCATTTGCTCGCAATGCATGCTGGAAATTCACCTCCTGAAAAAGATACAAATTTTTCAATTGAGCAAATTTTGGCGACTATAGTTGAACTGCAGATCTGTAATAGACACCAATAACAAAAAGAAATCAATTTCATAACAAAAATCTATTAAAATATAAACTACAAGATCTCCAAATAAAATCAAATCTGATTGATATCACATATTCTAAATAAAGGAAAACTACATAACTTAACTTGACATTTTGTTTTGAAATTGAGGATATTATGCAAATTTGAGGAAATTAACTCCAAAATAATTAATAATCACTTAATTGTTGAAAAATTTAAATCAACCAATTAAACTACATTTGAGAATCACATGTTAATTATTGAATGATAAAAATATTCCTCGTAATCTTGTTTTAGAACAAAGTGAATGTGATGAATTCATATTAAAACTATTTCCAATAATTAGCCAAGTTGTTGTGATATAATAATGTCCAATGAAAGCCAAACCAATCACCTAAATAATAAAATATTTGCATAACTATATAAGAAAACCAAACCAAACAAATCACATCAATGGAAAGATATCGAAGAAGATAATGAGAACGTCAAAAAGACAAACAAGACATAAAAATATCTAGAAATAGAGAACCGAAAACAAATCAAGGTGATATTAACAAAATTCATATGGAGGGACACATAATTTTCTCAAAACATTATGGGGGGTGTTGTGGCCACAACAAGAAAATAATCTCATCTTCCAAATACTTGCAAACTACCTTCATAAATGCAGGACCCCTCCAAAATTGCTATAAATAGAGGGCCTCTCTTTGTATTCCAACACAACATAAGTAATAGATCAATGATTTTCTTATTCTAGTTGTGGTTTTGAGTCTCTATTATGCTTTCTAAGTTATGTTGTCTATTTTCTGAGTTTTATTTCCTATATGGAGAACAAGCTAACATTTTCCTGTTAATTGTAGTTTGTTTTCACATGGTATATGTTGTCTTCGTTTTGATATCTGGGTCATTTTCTTATGAGGGTTCAACTGTTGCTCATTTTTTTTACAGAGGGGTGGGCTCTCTCTGCCCAGATCATTGCTAGACTCTCTCTTTGTTTGTTCGTGGGATGACTTCTTACAAAGGGTTCGACTCTGCTTTGTGGGTCGATTTATTTATGAGGGACACGTTGAAGCTACACACTCTCTTGCAAAATTGAGCCACTCAACTCTCTTTCCCATAAAATCGGTCCATTTTACCTTTGAGTCAAGGTTAAATTTTTTAAGGATTGAATAGTTTATTTTCAATCAAGGTTAAACTCTTTTTATGTGTTGGGAAATAATTTTTGTAAAACCCTAAGTTCCTTTTTTTAATAAAGTATTTTTTGAGGGGGCGGAGTCAAGCTTAGAAGGTCGAATTAGTGCCTTGGTTTTTTTGTTCGTTGTTGTGGCTAGAATTTTCATTCCCTTGTTATGGTGGATAAGTTACCTTTTCCTATTTTAACTCCTCATAACTACTTTACTTGGAAATCTGCAATGGTTGTTTTATTGCAGAGTAAAGTTTTATACAGGGTTACTATCGATACAAAAATTGCACCCACACAAAATATTGAAAAACCTAAATGGCATAATCGTTGTGATGAAGCATTAGCTTTAATATTTATATCTCTTTCTTTGGAACTATTTTTCCATCTTGAAGGCATATATACTCCTCAAGAAACATGGAAGCAACATGAACAACTATTTTGTAAAACATATGTAATTCATGGTCATCAATTGGAAAATGAATTAATTAGTCTCAATCCTAATAATTTTAATACTATTTAAGATTTCATTTCCAAGTTCAAATCTCTACGGCTTCAATTAAAGGATTGTAATATTGACAAAAATGATGAACAACTCATTTTGTCAGTTCTCTCTAAGTTAGGTGAGCCTTATCCAGTGTTTGTTTCCACATTTTATTCAACTAAGGATGCCTTGGGTCTGAATTTTGTAATGCCTACTTTTTATGCTTCTGCTAAAATACTTTCTCGTGAGAAAGATAAACTCATTCAAATGGGTGCTCTTGGGTCCAAAATTTCTAAATCTAATGCTCTTGTAGCCGACTCATCTTCAAATTCAAGGATATAACAAAACAAATCATCTAAATGGAAATAAATTCAAAGTAAAAAGGAGTGCAACTCTTCAAATCACTCACCTAAGCAATATTGTAAAGGAAATAAAATTCCTCTTAAATGTGCCTTTTGTGGAAAAAAAGGTCATCCAGAATCTCGATGCTTCAAGAAATTGGTTGTCTTGTCTTCAGAAATTGATCCAGATTTTATGAGAAGAATGAAATGAACACAGATTATTATTAAAATATGCTTAGCATAGAATAACAGATATACAGTAAAAATGGTTTCTATTCAATAAGGAAATAAGCCGAAACTGTAAAATGCAGCGGAAAACAAGCTTGCTAGAATGGTGGTGGCTTATCTCTAAGAAGAGATGTGACGGTTGCGCTCATTCGCAAGAAGATGATTACAATGATGCTTTGAAGGCCTTTTTACAATAAACATGAATGTCAAAAACCCTAGACATCCAAAAACCTAACCCTAGGAGATGAAGCGCCAAAAGTCATGTGTGCCCTGTTGGGGTAAGTTAGTACATCAACTTCCCAGGGTTGTAACTTTTGCATACGATCTTCGTTTTAGGTGCATTATAGCCTGTTGGAAAGGTCTATCCGAGGAATACACATGTTGTCATCAAAATTTGTCTCTTTTTGCAAATAGATCGTGGAAAGCGCTAAAAACATTGTTTAGGGCCTCAAAACGGCCCCGGAAGTCAAGGACCTGAAAGCTAGGAAAAAACTGCTAAACTGAAACACTGCCAAAATGAGCCAGTTGGAATAGGTGGGAGGCCACTGACATACATCTAGATAAGAAATGAAACACAATTTAAATGTCAATCCATCTTTTTCTAGCAATAGTACAGGAAATGCCAAAACTCTCTTTGTTGCTGCAATATACTCCCCACATGAATGGATATTTGATTATGGAGAAACTCATCACATGGTTGCACATAAAGATTTGTTTTCTTCCATAAATTGATGCAATATAGAGAATATTTATATGGGAAACTCTTCACCTTTGGCTATAGATGGGCAAGGGTCCATTGAGCTGATATATGGCATGATCAACAATATTTTATGTGTTCCTAATCTTTGAACTATTTTTCTCTCAATTTATTAGATTGCAAATTATGGTTCAGGGAGGACAATATTGTTGACTCCTAATTTTGTTGTTGTTCGTTAAATTGAGGATCTCTCACAAATTATTTCCATAGGGAAAGTGGATGATCATGCACACTTGTACTCATTTTCTCATTTTGTGCAAGAGTCTCCTACCAATGTATTACTTGCTCACTCAAATGAGTTTAGTAAATTATGGCATGATCGATTTGGTCACTTAAACTATCGCTATTTTCACACATCTCCTTTGTTGATGGTGTTTGCATTGGGTGTGTTCTTGGCAATCATCCTCAAGATACATTTGATAAAGGAAAATCTTGGAGAGATTCAAAAGCTCTTCAACTTGTTCACGGTGGCATTGTAGTCCCTTTTCCTACCTTGTCTTTTCAAGGAGCCCACTATTTGCTGACATTCATTGATGACTACTCCATACACACTTGGGTCTATTTTTTAAAGAAAAAAAGTGAGGTTGTTGACAATTTTCTTATGTTCAAAGCCTTAGTTGAAAAGAAATATGGAAAGTCTATCAAATGCTTATAGATAGATAATGGCCGTGAATATTTCAACCACATATTTGAAGAGTATTGTGCCAAGGAATTCAAATACAACATTTTGTACCATATTATCCACAACAAAATGGTGTCATTGAAAGAAAAAATTGCACCTTGAAGGAGATGGTCAATTTCATGATCCATTCTAAAGGTTTTTCACCATAGTTCTAGGCTGAAGCCATTAATCATGTCAACTATGTTCAAAATCGCATGCCTCACAAATTTGTCCAAGGGGTGACCCCGAAAGAAGATTGGAGTGGACGAAAACATTTTGTAACCCATCTCAGACTCTTTGGGTGTAATTCTTGGGCCCACATTCCCAAAGAAAAACGCAAGGCAATGGACATACAAAGTAAGCCTTGCCTATATTTTAGCTACCCTGATGATGTTAAAGGGTATAGATTACTTGATCCTGACACACATGAGTTGATCATCAATAGGAGTGTTCGATTTGATGAACATTCCCCTCGACATCTTGTATCTTTGTATGATTTTCCTTCTTTTGAATTAACTTCACCAGCCGATGATTGTGCTATTGAAGAAAAATGTAATGAATTTCTTCCATCACTTCCTAATTGGGGTCAAAGAAGAACAAGGTCCTCTCTTTAAAGGACTCCTCAAGTATTCATGGCTAGTGCTTCAGTTCTAAAGGATTTTAATGAGGCCCATGGTATTGTAGAGTGGGATACAACCATGGAAGATGAGTATAATTCCTTTTTAAATAGTTTCACTTGGGACTTGGTACCTCTTCCAAAAGGAAACAAATTGGTTTGATGCAAGCGGGTATATCAAACCAAGTATGCAACAGATGTATAAGGCTCAATTGGTTGCTAAAGGTTTTTCTCAAGTTGAGGGAATTGACTATTCTAAAATCTTTGCACCCGTGGCTAAAATGAATTATATTCACCTTGTTCTCTCTCTAGTTGCAACCCGCAAGTGGATGGTACACCAGATGGATGTCAAAGGTGCCTTTCTTCATGGATATATACAAGAAGAAATATATATGGAACAACCACCTAGTTTTATCCAATACCCTTCACTTGTGTGCAAACTTAAAAAATCCTTGTATGGTCTTAAACAAGCTCCTAGGGATTGGTATGAGAATATGGATTCCTTTCTTCTCTCCCAAGGATTTTCTCATTGCCAGTGTGATTCAAATGTCTATATCTTGCAATAAAATGATTCCCTTATCCTCCTTGTTCTTTATGTGGATGATCTCATTCTCACTGAGAGTTCATCTGCCTTGATCAATCATGTGAAGTCTACTCTTTATCAACAATTTGATATGAAAAAATTAAGGCCTCTTCACTACTTCCTTGGATTATAGATCACTCAGTCTACATCTGTGATAAGTATCCCTCAGTCCAAGTATGCCTTGGATCTCTTGAACAAATTTCACATGTTGGATTGCAAATCTGCACCCACGCCATTTTTTTTAGGGGTAAAGTTGTCAGCCAAGTGTTCCACTCCTTTGGTTGATGCAACATTGTATCGAAAAATTGTTGGCAACCTCTTGTACTTGACTCACAATGGTCTTTATATCTCTTATGCACTTGGGTTTGTTTCTCAGTTCATGCAGGAACCACATGAGCTTCATTGGAAATCTGCAAAAACAATTTTTCGCTTCATTAGAGGGACACACACATATGGAATTCATTATTCCTCTCACGGTTATACAAATTTAGTGGGTTATATTGACTCTAATTGGGTTGGTGCTCTTGATGACCACAAGTCCACCTATGGCTATGCCTTCCATCTTGGCTCTGGTCTCGTTGCTTGGTCTAGCAAGAAACAAGATTCCATCATTATTTCTTCTACAGAGGAAGAGCACCGAGGTGTTGTTAATGCTGCCACCAAGTCTATTTGGATTCAAAATATTTTGTCTGAGCTTAGTTTTCAACAAAAGCAACCTACTATGTTTGGATTCAACATATTTTTTCTGATTCTCTTATTCCATTTGTGGTTTTGAGTCTTTGTTCCAATTTTTGAGTTTCGTTGTATATTTTCTAAGTTTTATTGAGTTTTATTACATGTATGGAGAATAAGATGACGTTTTCCTGTTAACTATAGTCTGTTTTCACAATGTGAAACCCCATCATGTTGAGAGGTTGCTTGAATGGTCTTATTTTTCAGAAAAACTGGTGTTAAGGGTTTTTGGAGCTGTATGCGCCCAGGAATACTTATTTTTAGTCACAACGCACACTTGAAAGGATACCTGTAGTAAGAAATTATCTCTCAAAATCATCATGGAAGAAGTCTTCAGTAGGTAATCTGTAATAATCCCTAATATGTTGAAGGCATTATCTACATCGACACTGGGGCAGGTCTAATCCATCATAATTATTGCAGTGGTAGCAGAGATATATTATGAGTTACTTGTGGCTAGATCATTCATTTTTCTCACAAATGATGCCCCAACAATGGAATAAGATCAGGTGTGGCCTATATGTCATGAGAATAGTGAAACATAACTAGATGAAATTGTGACTTTTCATGATGTTTCCTCATACCCAGATCTATCTTGTTCGTTCCTTTGTAATACCAACCTATATATCAACATATGAACATACTTTAAGGATATTATGGGAGACTTGTAGCTACATCCAGTAATCAAGCCATAATGCATAATTACTTGGAAGGAAAATCATAATTTTTATGGGTTTGAGTTTGCATTTTCCAAATTCATAGTATACTTGAACATATTCAACCAATATGTTGACCAAACAAAACATGATTGATTTCAGTTCTGAGCCTAAAAGGGGTTTAAAATGGGGAGAATCAATAATGAGTGCTTTCAAATATGGGCACAAGTGATAAGGGATACCCTGGACACTATTGGACAACATAGTAGTAACACTTGTAGCAACTGGCTTTGAAATGTTTTCATGATGAAGTTTGACAATTTTCTACAACATCTTCACATGTCATGGAAATATTTCAGATGGATGCAACAATTATCTTTTAGAACATGTTCAAATATCCCAAGCATCCTCAAAAATTTGGCCTAAAAGTGCAAGCACTATGGAAGAGGCCCCCAACAGACTTGTGTGATAAAAGGAATGGTGAAATTCTGTCTTGAAGAAATTCTGTGTGATAAAAGGAATGGTGAATAATTTATTCAACGAGGGGACTGTGGAGAAAGTGGGAGATCTCATCATCAAGCTGAACAGGAAAATGACTAAAATGCATAAATCAATGTATGAGGCGGTCTGTCCCATAGGATATTGTTAGCCTCGTGGACATTCAAATTTCTTCTTCTTCTATATGGGGACGCTGGAATTAAGCCAAGGTTGACCCAAAAATTCATTTAATTTAAAAAAAATGATGCTCAGTCGACCTAAATCAGGTTTAAGGCTGACCTCACATGTCTTAAAAGTTGATATGGGTTTAAGAAGATGGTGGAGCCAACCTACATGATCTTAAAGGTGTTTTATTAATATTAAATTTTGTTGGAGCCAACTTGAAGGGACCAGTGCAGGCAGAGTCGACGTCTGTTTGAGGGGTTTTTCACATGTGAAGTCCACGTGCACTATTTGGGGGCATACTTTGAAGGATTTTTGGGGGTTGAATTGTTACTTGAAGCACCATGCTCCATTGCTGGACCGTTACTTGTAGAATATTAGATTGTGGAAGGGTTTTTGGAGGCTAGACGTTGCATCAACGCTCCCCATTTCCTTCATTTGTGTAAGATTTGGTCACTTTTGAGGGTTTTTATCCCTTAATTGTTGTACAGGTGGCATGAAAAAGCCCTAATTTTTGTATTATTTTAGATTATTTAATTGGTGTAGAGGGCCTTTTGCCCCTCCATATGATAGATTAGGGGAATTTAGTCTAAAAATTATTATCTTAATGTAAGAGGAAGTTGAGCCTTTCCCCTATAAATAGAGATACAATTCACTCATTTTCATCATCACAACTTGAGGGATTTTTCCGCTCAAGAGGTCTGAAATTTTCTAGCTCTTGGAACTCATGTGCCATTTTTGGAGAAGGATTTTTGTGGATGGTTTTCTCTCTTGGATGGGTGTTTTCTGTAACTAGGGTTTGAATGGTTTAGCTACTTGGAAGGAGTAAGCAATTTGTTGTAATTTATTATCTCTTGCTAATGTTAAAACTGTTAATTGCTATCTTGTTGCAAGTTTCTCT